>VXBN01003839.1:1038248-1152848 GCA_013397395.1 Sinosuthora webbiana
TATACACGCTGGAAAAAATGATAAAATAAGTAAAAATCCCACCCCCCAAAAAAAACAAAACAAAACAAAACAAAACAAAAAAACCCCAAACTTAGGTAAAGAACATAAAAAATGCCTTTGCATTTTATTTCTTTTTTTTTTTAAAAATGTTCCTCACAGACAGTTTTAAAACTGACTATTTAGTGCAGCTCTGGACACCTGATGATTTTTTAATGTAACAGTAAACGTTCCTGTTCTTTTCAAGACAAACCATCTCCATGTGGGCTTGTAGACAAATACCAATCAACATGACAGGCAGAAACAAACACATGCTCTGCTGTATGCTAATATGTTTCAATTCCCTCTTCATCCAAAATGGTAGATATTCAAAAATCACATAAATTTATAATGATTTTTAATTATGAACATAGGTCTCAGGTTATCCCAGAAGTGCGCACTTCAGTGACTGGTGTGTTCAGTAGATGGACAAAAGATCAAATAATGAATTTTATTTTGCTTAGATCCACCCATAATGCTTTTCTGCAGTGAGAAACCTTCCGCAATCTTACAACACAATTGCTGTCTTTTAATATTCTTTAGGATATATTTGATACTGGGAGATGGTTTGGTCTAAATCAGTTGCTTTTCTTTTGAGGACAATTTCTGTTTGCATTATATCTCCTTTCAACAGCTGAGCAACACAAAGGGGTTTGAGTATCCTCATGTTCTCCCCCACACAACGAATATATTTATGACAAAGGCACACTTAGGGAAAATTAACAAGAAACACTGCTTTCCCCTGTTAATTGAACTCTTAGTGGATTTCCACATGTAAGCTTGCCCTTTCTTCTCTCGCAGGCCAGTGAGACCTTCCCAGGCTCAGGAGATCCAGAAAAATAGCACTACATGTAGCCACAGGCATCTGCTACAACACCTTTCCTAATGTGAGATATGTGCAGTGGGTAAAGCTCCATTTGAGCCAGCAACCCCAGACAGCCTTTCCCAGCAGTGAGAAAAGCAGCCCCTGCTCAAGAGCAGTTTATCTCTCCTAAAACAGACATCTGAACTCAGGCAGATGAGTTGTGCCCTGAAAGGACCTCCAGCAACTAGAATTGGGAGCCAGGGCAATTAATCTCAGGTGGAGGCATACTTAGAGGGGTTACATGCAATTATGTTTAATTAATTCCACCTTCACTGTAACACTTTTGAAGAGAAACCTTGGTTTAGGAAAAAAGTGACAAAATTCGAAACTCACATCTTGTATGGGGCACAGGGATGTTTATTCAAGAGACCTTGCTTCCTGAGGAAACAGATAAAATTCCTGGTTTCAAAACAGACTTTGTTGGAAAGAATAGGGCATCTCAGTGTTTGGACAGGGAATTCATAATGGCATAAAAGTTTAGGATGCTAGCATGACTGGATGTTCTAAAAAAAATTTTTTTTGTGAAATTGTATAGAATTTTCAGATTTATTAAAAATGTGATCAAATCTCTAATAAGTATTCTTTATTTTATACTCCTTTAGCATTGACATAAGTTATATTCAGTTAATGGGGTATGAATATGGATGAAATATTTGGGTATTTAGGATTTTGAAAATATTCACTATTTTCATGCAGAAAATATGTTTTCAAAGGAACTAATTTTTTGCTAGATAAAAACATCTTATATCAAAATCTTACATAATTTAGAATTTGTTTTTCTTTGGTTTTCCATTCTATCAATGTTTCATTTTCATTTTAGGAGTAACTTTCAGAGTTAATATATGCAACTAGGGTTTTTTTTTTCCAAGATAAAACAGTGAACAAGCAAAAGAAAACAATTTTTCTCATAAGATTGATAGAGAATCTGGGTTAAGTATATTTAGAGCTATTGTAAGAATTATTTTAAAACAGTAGTGATTTTATCTAATTGACAAATTAGTTTGGAAATTAGGTAAAAACAGAATTAAAATATCACTTGGAATGGGAGAATTTTTTTAATTACAGCCCTTTCCTTTTTAAGGGAAAGATGTAAATCAAAACCACAAAAAAATACTCTATTGCAGTAACCTATACAAAGAAACTGAAGAGCAGATGCAGGGTGGAACTACTAAATAACTTATTAAAACCTACAACTCCTAACAAGCAACTAGTTAGCGTGTGTTGAAGTAAAAGGGTTTTGTCATTTTACTTAGTTGTTGATTTTGATGAGTTTAAATGATAGAGAAATATTGTTGATGCAATGTATTGCATTTCTGCAAAACATTTGAACTGGTGTCATGACAGATCCTGTTTCATGAATTCAAATGACAAAAGCTGCAAAAAGAATAAAAAGTATGCACATTATTTTACAAACTGCCTTGTGTATAATTACTAAAACATCATTACTAACATGGAACTGTATCTGAGTACCTGTGTTTCCCCTCAGTTCATCAGAGGACTGTCTTGTTCTATGTTATTAGGATGTTTTAAGAATGACTGGGATAATTACATTAATGCTGAAAAAAATCTCTTAGTGACAGAAAAGGGCTGGGAGTGGTTAACGAAAAATTTTAGAGTTTGGTTTCAGTGAAGCAGTATCTATTTCAATATGGTCAAGGACAATGTATATAGAAAAAGAGAATGCAAACTACAATAATGATATGGGTTTGCTAACCTGGGAAATAGTGACGCTGAAAAGTACTTAGGGCCATGATGGATAATCAACTAATAATGAGATCCCAGGTGACACTGCAGTCAAAAGAAATAATGGGTAGAAATATGGGATGGTGAGTAGGAGTTGTGAGATTATAATATGTCTGCATTTGGCAATAATGAAACCATTCATGGAATAATTCATCCATTTCTGCTATTAATGCATTGAGAGATGCTAAAAGCCTGCAAAGAATTCAGAGCATAGCAGGGGGAGTTACTAAAACCTGGATGGCAGTGTGGCATGCTAGCAGACAGAAGGTACTCCACCTTTCCAAGGAGAAAACAACGGGGTCAGTTGATTGTCTGCAAGTGCCTGTGCGGACCACAGAAATGCAACAGAAGTCTTTTTCAGTGTAGAATATTATGGCAAACTGATACCAATATAGGAAAGCCAACATGCCTTTGCATGTGGGGATGGAACAAGTGGCTCTGCCAGTTCCAGGGACTGTCACTGCTGGGACCGAAGCCCCTTCACGGCGGCGGCTCCAGTGACCCGAGGGGTCCCCGTCTGACTCCCCCCACAGCCCCTCACACTCACACCGGTGTCCTGACCGGCTCAACCTGGGATTCCCCACGGCAGGGTCTCTGATGTCTTTTTCCATAAAGCCATTTACTCAGGCACAGTAACCCAGAAACAGCTCCAGCTGGTGGCTCCAAGGAGGGACCCAAAAACAAAGGAGGGGCTGGGCTTTTATCCCCTCACATGCCAAACTCAAGAAAGTCGTGAGTCCTGGTCACCAGGACGGACCACAGGTGTCCTTGTAATGCACAGGGGTGGCTGTTCACAGCCTCTTGGCTCAGCCTCCTGCCCCAGCAGCTCTGACTGCGGTTGCTCACCCAGATACCTGCACTGTGTTCCTCAACAGTAACATCTTCAAACTGACAGAGGGAAAGTTTGGCTTTGATAATAGGAAGAAATTCTTTCCTGTGAGGGTAGTGATGTACTGGCACAGGTTGCCCAGAGAAGCTGGGGATGCTCCACCCCTGGGAGTGTTCAAGGCCAGGCTGGATGGGGCTTTGAGCTAGTAGGTGGAATCTCTGTTAATGTCAGAGGGTTGGAACGAGGTTATTTTTAAGGACCTTTACAACTCAACCCATTCTGTGATTCCATGATTTGAATTCGGCAGGAAGAAAAAAGAGAATTAAATGGAAATTATTAATCTGTGGAATTACTTTCAAAATTTTGTGGTGAAGTTTTTGTTGTTAGAAACTGTAAAGCCAGAACAGGATGTTTGTTCTGCAAGACACTACACACTTTTCTTCCACTCTGACTATTTCACTTTGGGTAGGATTCATGGTGAATCATGGTACTATAATTGATTTTGATTGTACCTTGATTCATGGTGCTCCTATGGTTTGAACTTGTAATAAAATTGGAGTGTTCCCTAAGGCCCACCAAAATCTATGAATGGTGTTTATGGATATGGAGAAATAGCTGGCACTTCCAGATGTGATTTGGAATATTGCCTCTCATTGTGAGCAAAAAAACCGGCTTGAACTTTTGTTAGACTCCAGTTTACAGCTTATGTACACTTAAGATATTATGACTACCTGGAGGCTGAGGTCTCTCAGCCACAGGCAGTAGATCACAGGCATGACTTGATCTTACAGATGTTGCACATGTGGAAGCACATGTCAACCTGAAAGCATGGCAGATCTGCATGATGATGTTGCTCTCAGCATGTAGGGTGCAAAATATGAGCACCTCTGGTCCTGATGTTCTGTGCCCACACTGGGAAGAAATTTGCCTAAGCCAAGATCTTTTAAAAGAAGAAGATTAAAGTTCCAAGTCCTGTTTGGTTTAGCCAATTGGTAGTTTGTGGTGCAGACCTCAACACAGATGAAGGAAGATGCTGAAACTGTTGTCTTTACATGGAAAGTTCTCATCTGATTCCCCTCACTGTACAGAAACAGACTCCAGCATCTGCTCTTGCCACCTAGGGTGCAGATCCTGGCCCCTTTGTAGGGGTCCACAGTCTACATTAAAGGAAATTATAGCAAAAACAGCTTTGAGGGAGAATACTGCTACCTTAGGCCTCAATTATTCATAAAGATCAGTCTGATTTCACAAGTTATTATTCCCCTTCTTGTTTGCTGCACCAATGGTTTGTTCCAATGCCTTTCCCCAGGAGGCTGAGCCTGAATTGTATTCCAGGGGCAATTCAGAAACTAGAAGGCAAGCTGTGCCTCATTTTTGAAAATTAACATTTAACTTTAATTGTTCCTTCCCACGCTACTTTGGAAATTATTCCTCTGTGCAAACTGAACAAGAAAGGAAAAGGTCACGTTCAAATGTAGATTTTAAAAAACCCTGAACTTAAGCTCTAGTTTACCACCTTGTCTTCATCTTAAATATAGCAATAAAAAACAAAACAAACCTTGTCTGCATGCCTGCTTTACATTAGAGCCTTACAAGAAAAGTTATATGTTGTCTTTTTCTTTGCTTATAAGAAAAAAAACCAATTTGCTCTTGTGTGGTTCAGGGGAAAATAGCCTTGAGAAAATGTTATTGATGTAGTGTATTTATGTAGGGTTGCAAGACAAATTATGCCATCAGCAAATAAGGTCAGAGTAGCAGAGTGAATTACTGGCAAAAATAGGTTCCTTTCAAAGAACAAAGGTTCTTTTAAATGCGTATAAACCTTGAAGCTATATGAGAGGAAATAATACAGATTCAGTGTGGAATGTAGTATTTTAAAGCTCCCCAAAACTCCACATGATTATTTTGTTGATGCCTATTACCTTTTCAGGAAGGATGAATAGGCCTGCATGGCAGAATATCTTCCTGTGATTACTGGAAGGCAGTTTAAGGACTTCCTTGAAGTGTGGTGTAGCTGCTTCAGTTAGACTTTGGACCCTGCCTTCAGAGGGGAAAACATTGCATTTAGGAATGGGGTCCTACTGCTTCTCATGGAGTCCTAATGTTTTCTACAGCGGGGAAGAGGGAACACATCAATAGATGCCAAACAACCTCCTCAACCACAAGTATGCACAAGAGTACACTGGAGAGAAGAGCACACTATTTAGTTTTTAACGAAGAAGAATTCTGCTGTACAGTTCTGGATATTTCATGTAATTCCTCGTCTGTCTGAAAAGTGTTTAACACAGGTGTTGCTAAATTATTCCTAGTGCACTTCAAGCCTTTCTGCCAATCATAAAAGTGAGTTCTGAAGGTTTTTTTCTGGACAAGTTCTGGTTTGGCCAGATTACAATATCAGTTATTTAAGAAAAAAAAAAATCATAATCATATTAATTTGGTAAATAATCTTTAAATAAAGCAGCATATTAAGCATGTCAACAATGCTTTGCAGTTGCAATTGGCAATAGCATTTTTTAAAAGAGCAAAGTCATTGTTTATCAGATGCACCAAGGCCCTCAAGCTTCACATAGCCATTCATGACAATGCAGTTTGAAAAAGACATCAGAAAGAAGATCTTCCCCTTTTTAGGGATGGCTTAATTTCTGGGATAGAGCAACACACAGGATAAGTTCACAGGTACAGCCACAGCCAGGACTGTATTTGCTGCACTGATGCAATCTCAAGACCATCTGCCCATGGTGAGCAGCAACTTGACAGAACTGATACTGGAGAGGGCGAATTTGAGTGGCCCAGAGCTGAACCTGTGGAAGACCTGACACTGTCCTTGCAGGTGGTGAAGGTCCCCAAGGCAATCTCCATCCTAATCCCACACCTGACTGGCAGCAAACACCATGGTTGCATGTGTACAATTGTACACATCCAGGCTTGAACCCTGACATGTAATGATCTCTTCTATTCTGAGCCCATTTCTCATCACAGGCAATGACTAGACATTGCTGTGATAGGATCATAAAGTCTCCTGAGTTAGAAGGGCCCCACCAGGATCACTAAGTCTTACTCCTGGCCCTGCACGGAAAAGACACAAGATGGTCAAGTCCAGTCCAATACCTGTTCCTGATAGGCAACTTGGGTATCAACAACTTATTTTCAGGGCTCAGGATTCTTGCTAGAACATCACTGGGCTGCATCTGGGACTGGCTGCAGTTGTTGGGGTGAGCCCTGGATGGTGAGACACGGCTCTGCTCTGAGTGCATGCCTCTGTCTTCTCCCACCCCAGGAGACACCAGCCCTCCAGACCTCAACTCCTACTGTGGGTGACAGTGGGCAGTTAGGAAACAAGCATTTAACAACAGTTTTTTCCAGATAAGAACTTCTTCCATTCAAACATTTAAATATTGCTGCTGAACTAACCTATCATGATAGTGAATCATACAATATGGTCACTGATGTTAAACCTACAGTTAAAACTGCTTTTTTATGCTTTACACTGCTCATTTTTAGCTTTCCAAAACTTTGTGACATCACCTCTTACTTCCTGGACATGTAACATTGTCACTGTGCCTCTGCTTTCCCAAATGTTACTTGCTGCATAAGACTAAAGAACATTTCAGTGCTTTGATTGTGCTTTAAGAACAAAAATCTGTGAAACAGGTTTATGCAGCAAGACAGTAGAAGGGGACAGTGTGATTGAGAAGAAATTATCTTCTTTACACAGGAGGCAGGTGCTTAGATATATATAGTTCATAATTATAGGCTAAGAAATGGGCCTAAATAGTTCTGTTGTGGATCAGCTGTTAAAGTAATAACCTGTGAGACTGAGTTCCTCGACTGCAATCCTGATTTATCATCAGCTTCTAATTTAGTGGTAAGTAAGATCTTTCTGAGCCAAAATCCAACATCTTTTAAAGGAGCTTTTTGCTGATGTAACTCAATTGATTCTAATGGAGTCACTTTCACTTTATGTCAATGAAAGTGAAATGGGGATATCGTTACAGTCTCAGTTAACTCATCTAGCAAGTAGATTCAGTTTATCGACCAGAGCTAGGGGACATTTTAGAACTGGAATTTCTATTTTATTCTTAAAAAAACACTGCTTTTTGTAATTTAAAAATTGGTGGGAAACATGACAACTTTTCTTACTTAAAGACTGACTCAAAAAAGAATGTGTTGGACCCTTGTACTGAAAAAATACATGATTTTTACAGAATCATAGAATCATTAAGGTTGGAAAAATCCTCAAAGTTCATGGAGTCCAGCCACTTACGTCTGAAAGCAGTGAAGGAAATGTGACAGGAGATCACACCTTTACAAGTTGTGATTTTTTTAAACTTTCAGTTCCCTGACAATAAGTTTTTGTTTGTGTATTTCAGCTTATGTTTCAAGATGTGAAAAAATACTGAAATACCAAATTTTCCTCAAGGCAGTGTTTAAAATATTATTCGCATGACAAGCTGAACATGTGTCAGCAGTGCTCTGGCAGCCAGGAGAGGCAGCTCTGCCCTGCGGGGCATCAGGCACAGCATGGCCAGCCAGGGAAGGAATGGGATTGTCCTGCTCTGCTCTGCAATGGGGTGGCCTCATCTCAAGGGCTGGGGGCAGTTTTGGGCACCACAAGATGAGAAAGGCATTAGAGCATTAGAAAGCATTGAAAGGATGGCCACAAGGATGGTGAAGGCTGTGGAGGTGAAGCTGTATGAGGAGCGGCTGAGGGCACTTTTTCTGTTCAGCCTGGGG
This sequence comes from Sinosuthora webbiana, assembly GCA_013397395.1. NCBI lineage: Eukaryota > Metazoa > Chordata > Aves > Passeriformes > Sylviidae > Sinosuthora > Sinosuthora webbiana. The sequence continues at coordinate 1,046,456 of VXBN01003839.1, forward strand.
AAGAGGAGACTGAGGGGAGACCTCATTGTGGTCTGAAAAAGCCATGGAAGCAGAGGGACAGGCACTGCTCTCTTCTCTGTGGTGACCAGGACCCAAGGGAATGGCCTGAAGCTGTGTCAGCAGAGGTTTAGGTTGGATATTAGGAAAAGGGTAGCTGGGCACTGGAACAGGCTCCCCAGGGAAGTGGTCACAGCACCAAATCCATCTGAGTTCAGTAAGTGTTTGGACAGTGCTCTCACACACATGGTGAGACTCTTGAGGATGGTCCTGAGAAGGGCCAGCAGCTGGACTCAATGGTCTTGATGGGTCCATTCCAACTCAGGGAATTCTATAATTCAGTGATTCTATGATCTCTAGTCCTTATTGATTTTACAGGTGTATTGGGAGGCTCAAGTTAAGTGTTAAAAAAAAAAAAANAAAAAAAAAAAAAAGTAAAACTTTGGGTAAAAAGAACTTAAAAAGAGTTAAATCTGTATTCTACTACAATTTTGCTAAATACTAGTTACCCACATTCACCCTTCTTGCTTTCTTGTCATCCCATGTGACACACTTCTAGCATGTTTTTATTCCCTTTAGGCTTCATGCTTTCTCATGACGGGCCATCTGACTTCCTTGGAGGAAAAGGCAGTCATAGAGTCATAGAATGGTTTGGGTTGGAAGGGACCTTAAAGATCCTCTAGTTCTAACACCCCTGCGGTGGGCAGGGACACCTTGCACTAGACCAGGATATTCAGAGGCTCAACCAACCTTCCACAACTTCTCTTGGCAACCTATGCCAGCGTCTCACCACACTCACAGTAAAGGATTTATTTCTAATACCCAATCTAAACTTTCCCTCTGTCATTTTAAAGCCATTCCCCCTTGTCCTGTCGCTACATGGTCTTGTAAACCATTCCTCTCCAGTTGTCTTGTAGGTCCCATTCAGTCAAACAGAGTGGGAAACCCTAGAGCAGCATGGTCCATTTGGTTTGTTTTCAGAATCTAAATAAAAATCTGCATTTTTCTGTCTGGAAGGCTTTGTGGTGGTTTTTCTTCTTTCAATTTCTGTAAGCAGGTTGAAAATTTTTACATCTTGAGCCCAACTTCAATAAGAGCTGAGAGCCGTTTGGTTTTCTCTCTTAATGCTGCAGAGGAAAGGACCAGCTTGCATCTCTTGATGTGAAAAAGGGTATCTCATTTGCATTCTTAGTTATTAGAAATTGTCACTATGGTACATAAAAGCACCATTTAATACATTTACTCTACAGGGAAGCACATTAGTACTTTATCCCTGTGTTACGTATGAGAAAGCAAAACCAGACAGACTGCACACTAGGTATTAAGGATATTGAATGACTAATTTTCAGAAAACCAAGATCAGGTGTCTCCTAAAATTAGCTTTGTTGGGTTTATCATTATCACTATCATTATTATGATGATAATGACTGGACACCTGCTCAAGCAGCAGGTTAAATTGTATTAGTCGATGTCTAAATATACACAGAATAAAAAAATCAGTTTCTGACTGCAGTGCTTATTGTCTCAGGATGAAACAAAAAACAAAAGTGGGATATGGACAGAGAGGGACCAACAGAGGGGTGAGACCCAGAGCTACACAAGGTTTCCAATATGACATCCTCAAGAGGTATCACAGAAGTTTTACGAGCTAACTGTGCAATTGATCTGAGATTGCTACTATATTGAATAGATTTATATCTTTATGGGTGGCTCTATATACACATACAAATACTCATACAGTTTCACAGAGGTTTGCAATAAAATCTTTCTGTTTCTGTAAAGTTCCAGGTGAAAAGCACCGAGGTGCCTTTTTGAAGGTATTGCATGTAATACCTTCTCTATCTGGTACCTAAGAAACTGTCTCTTAGTAGGTGGTAAGTCATGAGGATCCTTGAATCTGAAGATTGATGGCTTTGTTTAATGCTATGCAAGAGCAAATACAAGAGTATCTAGAACAGAACAGAGATTATCAGAAAAAAAAAAAAGAAAAAAGAGAAGGCTAAGGGAAACAACATCCTTAACAAAACCAGAAGTTTCCATATTTTACTTCACAAGACTAGAAAATCAAATAATAAGTCAAATAATTGAGCTGTTGCATGACCACAATAGGCACAATTCAACTGACATGAATTGAGGATTCTGAAAAAGGCCTAATGGATTGTTGTGGACACCAGACTGAGCATGAATCAGTGTATTTGCATGAGGAATACAACAAAACAGTTTCTTAAGGACAGCAAGATAAAAGAAACAAGTGTCTTCCTTAACTTACTCCCAGTGAGGCCACACTTGAGATAATGGTCCAGTTTTGTACCTCCCTAATTTAAGGGAAAAAATCAGAGAGAATGCTGCAGACAGCTGCCAAGATTATAACTAGCCAAGGCAAGTGACTTATGAGGCGAGTTTGAGAGAACTGAGCTTGTTTAGTCTGACAAAAGAGACATTCCATAGCAGTCTGCAACTTTGTGAAAGGGGTGGGTGAAAAACAGGAGTTACCCAGGGTGGATATGGAATCCCAGTCCTTGGAGTTTTTCTGTATTTGTCTAAAGTCATGGCTGACTTGGTCTGGTGTTGGTGGTGGTCTCAGTCTGTGTGGAAAATTCAAGCAATGACCTCCAACAGTCTTCAACCAGCATTTTTAGGAAGACAGAGCAGTAGTTATTTTGCTGCCAGTGGTTCATCTTTTTGAGGAACCAGAGAAAGCTGTCTGACCCAGACAACTACATGTAGGAACAATTCTGATCAGTGATGAAAAATATGAAAACCACAGGGCAGGTATTTATTAAAGTATTCCTGAGCATCACTTTGTCATATAGCATTGATATGTTGAAAGGGTCCCTTAGTGCTGTGCGACAAAGTCCCACCATTGCCTGTCAGATATGAGTCAAGCCAACAGAGAAAGTACGTGAGCTTTTAGGGACAACAGTGCCCACTACATTCTTAAAAGTTCCTGTCCAGTTCTATTAGGATCACAATCTATGGACAAAATATGAAGAGAAGACCATATTCCTGCACAAAAATTTAAAATTCTGGAGAACTGCAAAATAGCAGTGCATGGAACTGCATTGACTCAAAGTGGAAGCTTGGGAGATTGAGTGATTATAAGAATCGGCAATGAAGTTGATTCTTTCTGTTTTGAGTTTTAAAACATGGTTCAACATCTTTGTGGAACATACTAAAAAGATACTGTTAGTGATATATTTACAAGGGAAAATGGACAAGAGGGGTATGCAGGAGGACAATTTTTAGGTTGTGATGATTCCTTTAGGGCTCATATTTGTGCAGAATCATTAAGGACATGTCTAATAAAACATACAGCATCAGTCAGACACGCAGACCAACTCAAGATCTGGCTTCTAGCTTAGAAGTTTGTCCCACTCAGTGACAAAAAAAATACATGAAGAAAATGAAAAAATGGAGCACAGAACTTGAAAATGAAAAATCAAAAATGTGAGAATAATCTTCTGACACAAAGCTGAGGATTGGCTTCCTGCATTACCCAAGGAGCATGATGGCCTCTCAGAGATGTCTTTCCCCAGAGGTACAGGTTTCAATTTGCACCAGGCTCCCAGAAACTATTCAGTGAATTATCACAAAGTTACTAAATCCTCCAGGGCTCAAACAGGTGCCAGTATAACTCCCACGGAGCACAGGGAGAAAGAAAGTGATAATTAAAAGAGAATGTGGTAAAGGAATGGACATCTATTTGAGATGTTGCCTGGTGTTAAGAAAAAAGGTGTTTTAATGTCCAAAAAACATATGAAACAATACCAATTATAATGATGGTTTTCACCAGAAGGTACTTTTAAAGGACATCTCTCATCCAGAATTTAATCAAATTATTTACTTCTAATGCCAATTGGCAATGTGAATTAGCACAGTCCTTAAAAATCTGTTCCTTGAAGAAGCCCTTTAGATAATGTAACATGCCAATGTGATTCCAAGGCCTTACTTTTTCATGCTGCAGATTTTTAAAACCACTACCCTCTGTTCAGTACTGGCATTGCCAGGAAGAGCTGGAGTGCCAGGAAGAGCTGGAACACCAGCTCCTGTAAGGGCCGTCTCACTGTCATGGTTAATCAAGAGCTGTTAAGAGGAGAAGCCTTTTGAAATAATAATAACAACAACAACAGTTATAATAACCATGGTGGTGGTGATGAGAGATGTACTAAACTACAGAAAGAAAAGTTCAAACAATGAAATATGCCAAGTTAAAATGAGGAATACTGCATAACAGTCAACTACTCCAAGGCTGCAAGTGCTCAGATACAAGTAGTATATGGGTACAGAAGTAGCTGCAAAGATAGGCTGTGATAGGCTTAGTTGCTAAAATAATTTATTTCCCTAAAGATAGACACAGGTGCAAAGAAGGGTGACACAGATAGAGAACGTATTTTATGAGAAGGGATTAAACCAGTTTATTCATTTAACAACATGAAGCTATATATGGGATATGATTGCAACATATACAAAATACACTTTCCCTTTCTCCCTCTTCATAATCATGTAAGGAAGATACAGATAAACTGATCATCAACATCACTGGAGTTGCTACTAGTCAGATATTTACTCATTCAGGGGCAGGGTGACATAACAGCTCTCCAATAAAAAGACTAAGGAAAGGAATAGACACTAGCAAGGAACTGAGATCTCTAGGACTGAACGTACTGCAAAATCCAAGGCAGATATTGGTTGGAACTTCACCACTGTGACTGGAAATCCACTTCTGTATTCTGCCAAAATATTTTTAAAACCTGAGATCTCCAAAGCTAACGCTTTTCTGCCTTGAAATGATCTGGTTGATTTAGAGCAGGGAGAAGGTCTAGTTTTAGAGAGCAGCAAATAGATTATGGGGACCTGCAGAAACTGGGCAGCCTTAACTCTTCAGTATTTTCTTCTGTGACATGGTTGGCTGTTGGGTGGCCTTACTGGTCTTCTTTCCAAACCAGTACTATTCCCAAGTGGCTTCATAACTCTTCACAAGCTCTTGTGGCAGTGAAGGGTCTGGAGCACAAATCTGATGTGAAGCAGCTGAGGGAGCTGGGGATGTTTCGCTTGAAGAGAAGAAGGCTCAGGGCAGACCTTATTGGTCTACAACTACCTGAAAGGAAGTTGAAGCCAGGTCGAGGGTGGGTCTCTTCTCACAAATACCAAATGATAGAACAAGAGGAAATGACTTCAAGTTGTGTCTCAGGGAAAGTTTAGATTGGTTATTGGGAACACTTTCTAGAGCAAAAGGATTGTCCAGCATCAGAAAAGACTGCCCAGGGAAGTGGTGCAGTCACCCTGAGTGGAGGTATTAAAAAGATATGCATATGAGGCATCTGGGGATATGGTTTAGTAGTGAGCTTGGAAGTGTTGGGTTAACAGTTGGTTTCAATGGTCTTAGAGGTCTTTTCTTGTCTAAGTTATTATTATTCTTCCAAGTGTCAATTCTTATTATTACTGAACTTTCTTAGTGCTTTCCCTTTGCTCTCTTTTGCTTCTGCCATCTTTTTCTCATTTTTAAAATGATATCCAGAGCCTCACAGTTTCAGGACTTGTTTTTCAGATAAACTTCATATAGCAATACTTAAAGCCTGGAAGCTCTTCAGATCTCACCAGCTGAGATTTCTCTTGGCACTATAACATCCCTTACTGGCATGCAGTCAATGAACCCTGCTAATATACCATCAATCCTGACTGGCCCTGGAGAAAGGAGAGTGCCGGGACTTGGCCAGAATACTACTGCATTTGGCTTATTCCCAACTGGAGTTGTTTAAAACAGTCCCTAGGCTGCTTTAACACATGCCAAAGACAGCTCAAAAATCAGTGAGCTGACTCCCTGAGCCGCCCCATTTCCTCCTGCACCTTGTGTGCCCAATGGTCTCTGAGCACATCAGGCAACAGGGGCCAGGAATCTCTTCTGATCCACTGCCACTGACAAACTTCAGTATGATCAAAGCTCCCCAGCACACCTTTGCTCTGTGAAGTAGCTGAGCATTACTGCTTACACAGGAAGAGATGAGCTCTACAGAAACAGTGAGAGAAACTGAGGTGAAATTTTCAGATATGTAAACAGTGGTTTACACATTAGGATACTTCAGAACACCGTGAAAAAAAGTTAAATCCTGAACTCCACGCACTGCTGCACACATGCTTATAAGGAACAGTCTCCCCTTTCTGCATGTGCATTAATTGCTGCACTCTAATAAGCCAGTAGTCTCTCTTCTTGCCATAAAGCAGAGGTGTAGGCATTTGCAGAAATGTAGTACATTATCTTTTGTAAATTCCTTATTTTTTCAAATATGGGTTACTGTGAAATCAGTGGACAAATTCAGTGTGTGAGAGTTGCTACTTGTTTCCTTGGCTTTGTGGAGATAGTTAAAAAAGGTCCAAAACAAGTATAAAAGCTGTTGTTACTGTCTGTGTTTTCCACTCCCCGTGCCCTCTGGATGTAAACAATGACATAAGGTGATAAGTTGCTTTGGCTGAGACTTGGCAACAGAATATATTCAAAAGTCCTTCATTCTCCACTAAACTCACCTGATTTATTCCTTAAATCTGCTGAAATCAATATGAAAAGGCTAGCTTTTAAATGGAAAAAGTTCTTTGTTCAGACACTGAGCCATCACCATGACAGTGTCCATTTTCCATGCTCAGCTGAATCAGTACATGCCTGCCTGCCAGCTCCACCGACTTAGCATGGGCAGGGAACGTGCACTTAGCTTTGCTGGGAATGTTTATTCTGAACATCATTGCAGGGGTTTTTTTTGAGGCCAAAGAACACAGGAGGGCTTGTTTGTCCTGAAATTCAACCTGTCACTCTGAACTCAGGGATTAACCTTATTTTGCTAGTGGGTTTTGGCAGCTGTAGCTAGTAATTCAGTAACTTTTAACTTTTGTGGCTTTGGTGTGAGTTTTGTTGATGTTGTTGTTTGTTTGGTTTTTAGTTATTTGTGATTTTTTTTCCCAATTTTTTTTCCTCTTAAATAAAGCCACAACACTATCTGCCTTGTTATTGTAACTCAGGCCTTATCTTATGAAAAAATCTATTTAAAGATAGCACCATGGTGTGCTAGAGTAATACTGCTGGACATGTTGAAAGCTATCATATATGCTCTGTGCTCTGCAGATCCAGGGACCATAAACCCTTCAAAAAAGGGACATTGTCTTTTCCTTTTCAGTTTTGCAGATTCTGTAAACACCTATCATATTAGGTATAAAAATTTATTTTGGGTAAATGATGGCTTTCAGGCAAATACAGAGGCTTTTGGACAAATACAATGGCTTTAGGCAAGAGCTCAGATTAATGTACTTTAGTGGTGGGTATCCCTGCACATGGCAGAATGGCTGGAAATACATGATCTTTAAGATTCCTTCCAATTTAAACTCATTCTGTGATCCAATGAATCTATGTAATATCATATTAAATTCAAATATCCAGCAATGTATCCAAATCTGCTTCTACCAGCCTGATAACTACTAAAATACCAATTCCGTTAAATAAGAAATTCATTCAAAGTCTTTTTTAAAACTATATTTTCAATGCTTATCAAAATGTCTTCAATTGCATGTGTCAGCCTTTATTATGGTTATGTTTCTATTAACCTTCCTTTATTTTCTTCATTTCACTCTCTCACCTGTAAGAAACACTTTTGAAATGTGACCACGGTTTACTTCTGAATCCTGGGGTACACTACACTATTTGTGCTGCGCGCAGTTTCAACACAGATACACACTGAATGGTCTTACATAATAGGACTTTCCAGAAGGACAAATAAGGTAAGGGACAAAAGTTTAAAGCCTTTTAATCAAACACATGGGCATTTGTTTGTTAATGCCCTAAGCTCTAGTACAGTGTTGGCACAGCACAGTGTATTTACACACCACAATATCCACAAAAGGATTAAAAATAATTTTACAACAAATTGTCACCTAAAAGGCAAGAGTGTCAACATTTGGGGGAAAGTGCATTACTTTAGAGGCATTTACTGAATAAAATAATGAAAAGAAATGTTGAGGGAAGACTCTTTTTTTTACAATGGGTGAGCAGCACCAAATAAACTCCTAAGCCAAAGCATCCACTGTCTTCTGAGACTTGATAAGCCTCCCCGTGGTTTGATCCTCTGGTCCTGAAAAGTTTATAGCAAAGAGGAGAGGTCTTGTTAGGTGCCATCTACTTGCTGTGACAAACAACTTAAATTATGAAAGACACAAGTAACGACTGGAGATTAGTCTGAGATGCATCCTGAGCTGGCTGTGCTTCTGCAAATATGGGAGAACACATTGTGACTTTTCAGCAATCTAAGGGGGGGTTACAAAAAGATTGAGAGTGATTTTTGCATGCAAAGGTAAGTAGAAGGAGAAAAGGGTTTAAACTACAAGGGGAGAGAGTTAGGCTAGATGTCGGGAGATAGTTTTTTGTTCAGAGGGTAAGGAACAGGTTGCCCAGAGAAGATGTGGGTGCCACATCCCTGGGAGTGTTCAAGGCCAGGTTGGATGGGGATTTGAGCAACCTGGTCTCATGGGTGGCATTTCTGCCCATGGCAGTGGGGGGTTAAACCTAGATTATCTCTAAGATCCCTTTGAACCCAAACCATTCCATGATTCTATGATTCTCTGAAAACATTACTCTCCCTTAGTTAACTGTGCTGAAATTCCTCATGTTGTTATCTGGGGAGAGGAGCCACTAGACAGGACAAGCCTGGCTGTATGCAGACCTTATCAAGCACAGTCAAAACAAAGGAAGGATCTACAGTGTGAGCAAGAGGAATAATTATGAAATCATACATAAATACATCACTTTTGGTACAAAGAGATTTCTGCTCTGGGTCAGACCAGTGGCTCATTATATCCAGAATGCAGTCTCTGGAAATCTCAGACACATGCTTCTTTGAGAAAAATATCAGAAGTCTCTGACTGTAAAACTCCCTTTATTCTAGCAGCTAATGCTTAAATTACACACTAAAGCCGAAGTTTTGTATCCAAAAAGAAGAGGTGTGCACACAGATCAGTCTTGTCCCAGTACTCATTTAGATGGTGGGTAAGGCATGCTCCCACCCAGGGAGCCCAGCTTTATCCCCATTCTCAAAGCTATTTTTCTGGCAATGTATTTCACAGGCTGCATATCCTTGTACCACTTTTTTTTTTGCCTACTTTTACTTTCTAAATTTTCTTCCCTTTATTTATTTATTTATTTATTTAAATTTGGTGAGATACTTTGCAAGGTGTTTTGCCTTCCCTGTGCCATTCCTTATTTTATGCTTGCAGCATATATTGTAGATCTCTGAAAGCAGATTCTACCAAACCTTGCTCTTTCATGAGTCTTATAGCTTTTATATCTGAGTCAAAAAGTTAAGATTTGCTTAGACTTTGCTTTTAAATCCCAAGCCAGGTGAAATGAGTGAAAACTTCTTTGTGGCACAGGAAAAAATATGAAATCATCCCTTTAAAATAATTAAATGTCTCCATTCAGTGTGGCTGTGCCTCTTTTCAAAGAAAATGGCTGTAGAGAAACATAAGCTTGTAAGAGTCAGTGACACTATCTATGTCTAGTGTTTGATGGATTATCTGTTATGCTTATTTGAGTAAAAAAGATAATTTGTATTTAGCAAACCCTTCCAAATCTACTTCTACTCTAACTAGAGAACAGGACAACATAGCAACCAAAATCTGAACCTCTTCTGTTTTGGCAGTCATGAAGGCAGAAGACCTGTGGGCAGAAGCCAACTGACAGGGAACATAAAACCTGGAAAGACTGACATAATTTTGCAGAGCCACTGTTGTACACTGCAATATCTTGCATGGTCAACCACAGGCTGCATAAGCAGTGGTTCCTGGAGTACCATGGGCAGGCATATGGGCAAGACATGGCAATGCTGTACTGGGAAAAATAGATGCAGGCTTCAAATGGAGTCTTAAGGGAAATGGAAAGGATCAGAAAACTAAGTATGTACCTTTTTATTCATGAGGGTCTTTCCTAATATCTAAATAAAGTAATTAATAAATACATAAATAATTATGATGCACAGAAGGAAGCTGGACAAGATAAAGCAGGCTCTCTGCTTCAAATGTTTCATCACTCACAACCTTGTGTGTGACCAGACCGGAAACTGAAAGCTTGGATTTATTTTATAACAAGAAAAGCACTTCCATTTCAAAAGCTGTGTAAAGACAAACTACGAGGAATCCACTCCTGGGGGAAGGCAGGGCAAAGCTGACTTGGTATCCAGTAATGCATTTGGGGTTTTGCTTATGGCTCCTAAGATCATTGTTTTGGGCAACTGGCACTCTCCAAAGCCTTTTGGTGCTGGCTTATGGTCTGACTAGGATCCCTCAGCGTCCTTCCTGAGCTCCCTGCTGGGACATTGGTTATCACCCCTCAGTTTCTATAATGAAGCTTTGGTGTGATGGTCTCTGGGACACTCTCTGCATCTCTAACTTTTCACCCCCACAATAAAAATGCTTCGTTCTCACCAGTGATACAAAATCAGGGTGCAAGAAATGGCTCATTTGTTTACATTCTGAGGAGAAACAAAGGTAAAATAGGTGCTGAAAATACAAGCTTTATCAGATCACAAGGATTGCTATCTGGATAGCTGCAATGAAGCTAAAGAGCCATAGCAATGCAATATCAGCTGCCTCAGAGTCAGAGTTTATTTGCTAACTACAAAAGTCTGGACATAATGAAGTGAACACAACTGACTTTTAGACCAGAAATTTCAGTTCTGTCTCCTTCCAGCTACCATATCACCCAGGCAGGCTGGACACTTGTAACATCAGTAATACACACTTCAGATCAGATGCATCACAATCCAAAACTAGGAATAACAACAATGAGCTTTCTAGATCAGATATATTTTCACATCAAAATAATAGTCACCTGTGTTTCATGTGACACTCATTGCAATATTCAGTTTACTGAATTTTAATGTCTTTCCTTCATTGCACTTTCCTTATGACTAAGTCCTAATTTCCTGCCTGAATGTCTATGCTTTGGTACTTCACTTCTTTAAATTTTCTGACAGCTTTCTTTTTTAATTTTGTGTGATATAAATTTGATTAATTTTCCCATGTCTTGGCCACTGTCTGCAAGCCAGGAACACCAAAAACTTCACGATTCTTTGCAATATAACAGAATCATGAATGTTGAAGGATATAAGAGGACAAAGAAAATCTGTTTTAAACAAAAAGAAGGGGATTTAGATTAGACATTAGGAAAAAAGCTCTTTACTCTGAGTATGAGGTGAAGCACTAGAACAGGTTGCCCAGTGAATGTGGATACCACATTCCTGGAAGTGTTCAAAGACAAGATGGATGGGTCTTTGAGTAACCTGGTTTAGTGGAAGATGTCTCTGTCTATGGTAGGGGGGTTGAAACTTGAGGATTTTTAAGGTCCCTTCAAACCCAAGACAGTCTATGATTCTATGAGATACTTCCAAGTAAAGGAGAGAAAAAAAGAAAGAAAGAAGTAAAAATGCCCTTATTTCTTTAGAAGCATCTGGGCCATCATATTCAAACAGAATTCAAACAGTTTTTTCAAAGTTGACAAGAAAAGAGAAAATAGTTAGAAAGTTCTTAAAGGTTTTCCAAGGTGGACCAGATTCAGGCAGTTCCATTGAGGCTCTGGTGTTCATATGTCTTTCTAAAGGGTTGGTCAAGGCTTTTGCATGAATTGTCCCTGCCTGCTGTTGACTGTGTCCCCAGATGATTAAATCACTTAACTGAATCAGTTGTCTGGGCAGTTTTATAGATGTAGCTGTCAACCCCAATACAGGAAAGGTAACAGCACTCTGTCTCTCAAGCCAAATATTAAGTATGTGCTCTGGGCTCCAAAGTGCTGAAATGCACGGGCTAACACCATACTGCAGATGCTCCTGGATGCCTGAAGAGCTCATTCCTGTGGTCAGAGTGCTTGGCTGAGGCTTTATGAGCAAGCAGTAGGTGGGGTGAGGGTATCCTCAGTAGAAGGCTCACGTCATCTATCTCCTGGGACCATGTGTTAAATTTTTCTCCAAAAAAGAAAAGTGCGATCAAGTTGCAGAGAGTCCTTCAGTTACACTGTTCTTTGGGCCAGGTGTCAGGGGATGCACAAATGGGCTCTGCTTCTGTTCCTCCCATTCAGACATGCATACCAGCATTTTTTTCACGCCGCTACCATATTTGTGCAGGCTGCTGTAGCTAAAGATTATGCCATGTCAAATTGACATGGAAGAGTGTATTAGCATGAGGGAAAGCAGACCCAGGTAGTTATTGCCAGTTGTTACTCTCTGCTCGGTGAGAGTCTATTGGCAGTGATCTGTTTTCAGCCTCAGATGTTGCCTGGTTTTCCAGGAATAAGGCTTTTTTTTTTTTTTTTTCCTGAATTTCTCTTATCACTACTGCTCATTCAGCTGCATAGTCCTCTCCTGTTTTGCCTTGTACTGAGAACCAGCAACCAAAAACCTGAACGTGGTTAAAGACTAAGCATTTTTCAAGTATTATCAGGATATTTCCTTTGGCAGATTGCAAGTGTGGGGAAGGGAGGCAAGATAGATTTGCAAATGCTGTATAACACAGCATTTTGGGTATAAACCCAGTGACAATGCTATAGCTCTTCTCCCCACTGCTGTACGTGGCAGCAGAAGTCAGGGAAGGTCCTTATAGTTACAAGGATTGAAGAAAAAAGAAATTCCCATACATTTATAGATACTCTGTATTATATCAGTATTTATAGATATTATACATTATATTAATATATATAAATATATGTAAAATATTATGTTGAGAGGTATGCAGCAGGCTAGGGAAATTTAAAGAGAAATAACTTCCTGATAATGGGATAAAATCTGGTAAAGACATTATCCCATCATCTAAGCACTGGTGGAAAGTCAGTTATATAAAGTGGAGCCTTCTGGGATGGAAAGAAGATGTCTGTAGGGCATCCAACATTGCTCTTGATGAAATGCATCAGAAGACACAGCAATAACAACCCTTTTATTTTTTCCTCTCCTCTCCCTTTCACCTCTTGAAATAACTTGTAAGAAACATCAGCATGTTGTTACCTTGGTGACCATGGAGCAATGGTCAGCTTCTTCCTCTGTAGCTGTTTGATTTCATAAGAATGTTTTTGCCTATTTTTATGATTTTTTTAATATTAGCAATAAAATAAGTTATCCCTATTCCACAGGGGTTGATACTCCATTGTCAGTGTGACAACATATCCAGAGCAACACCTATGGCCATCTCCCTAAAATGAGACATTAAGGCCAATGTAATTCACAAAAGGCTCTTCACTGCTCACAACTTCTCAAGGCTTGTGCTGTCAAGATTTATTTTCACATGCAGGCATTTTAAACTTTTTCCTATGAGAAACCCATACTGGGAATAGCTGCCAATGGTGCCTTTGCACTTTGTTACAGGTAACCTTAATCCTTAGCAACATATTTTGTCTCTCTCATGCAGAGGTCAAAACAGGTACACAACTACTTGTTTCCATCTGCCCCTGAAAATGCTGACCTAAGAGTTATCCTGCAGCCAGTCTAAAGGACAGAGTCACTGTCAGGTATTTTGGAACTTATCCATAACACAAAGACCTTTCCTTGCAGCTCTGTGTCAATATCTCATGCCCTTGGTTTTAAATCTCATCCAAAAGGTAAGGAAGCCCCTCCCATAGCAGAGTAATACAGGCCAGATATTATACTGAAAAAGAACATGATCCTGAATTTCTGGTATCAGTTGAATTTCTGTCTCTTATAACTTCTGTCCCTCTCCTAACTGTTTTCTATAATCTTGTGCACTGTTTTCCTATTTTCCACTCTACTCATCTCCCCTCCCCTTCAAGAAGGAGAGGTAACCACTAAGATTTAGAGTTTTATGAGTTTATGACTTCCTGGTACAGGGGAAGCCCTGAAGCAATAACTTTCATAAAAAGGGCCAAATATGGGCCTAGTTTTGTGTTTCAATTGGAAATTGGACGCTGCTTTATGAAGCCTCTCCTTAGTCGTACCATGTCAATCACTTCTTTCCCTACTTTCCCTGTATCCAATCAACATGGCTGAACCTGAACACAGACTTCCTTCATAGCATCTGTTCACTTCTTCATATATTTGACCTTTGTTTCATGATCACCCGTACTTTATAAACAAACAGGTATTTTCCTCTATAAATACCCCTCTAGGAAGTTTTTCCTCTTAGCACAAAAATCCACAAAGGTGGGAAAGAAAAGGGCATTTTCCTCCTGGATCTATGTGTCTTACCTCTGGAAAGTCAAGAATGAAGACCATAGAATCAAAGAATACTAGAATCAAAGAATCAAAAATCCTTAAGGTTGGTAAAAGATTTCCAATATTATTGAGTCTATCCATTACCCAGCATCACAGTCTGGATCAATAAAACATGTCCTCAGGTGTCACACCCACACAGCTTCCAGGTATAACAATTACATCACTTTTCTGGGTAGCCTATTCCAATGAGTGAATACCCTTTCCGTGAAGAAATCTTTCCTAATATCTAGCCTAAACTCCCCCTGACACAAAATGAGGTAATTTGGGGGAACAACTGAAGAACATGTTTTGAGCCCATCTGAGAAGACGTAACTTGTAAAAAAGGCTCCTCCAGCTACTGCTGGCTGTGAGCTGCCATTGAGGCACAGCAAGGATAGCCACTAAAAGGATAGGATTATGGCTGCACTCAATGATTTTAGGAGTCTTTTCCAACCTTAAAGTCTCCATGTTTCTATAAATCAGAAGAAACCTTAGGTCTGGTAACAGTAAAAATGCTTTACATTGTATTGCATAAAAAAACCCAACAGCAAAGCAGACCTTTCAGCTCCCTGTGTTGAATAAATATGAAGAAAAAAAAAAAATAGAACAAAAATAGAAAAAAATTAAAGAAAATTTGGTGTAAATATCAATAACAAGATTAGCAATGACATCATCCATATCTAGGATCATCCACTAGGTTACACACAACATTTTAGGAAGTAGAAGCAAGCATATTCTTCTAAATTAGCCAGCAGTGGGTGCCCACACAGTCTCATGAATTCAATGGAAACATATTACAAATTTTCTGAAATAGGTTAATTAAACATTTTGTACAAGGATTATAAATTTCACACAAAACACATACCAAGCTTTGAACGTACACAGAGCTTCATGGAAATCAGACTTAATTTACTATAGGTTTTGTTTCTTTGCCAGACGTAAAAAAGCTGAAATATTCAAGTCAAATGCAGCCTGTTTATAGGCAATAAAGATAATTATGTGGCGTGAATGTAGCCATCCATATTCCAGTGAGAGGGAATCAGGCACACAGAATATGTAATAAAGAAAACTCTATGATTTCAACTCACATTTCCCTAAACCTAAGACAGAAAATTTATCTCCCAGGACACACATTCTGCTTGCACATTACAGGGTTCTGAAATGAAGTACTGCAAGTGTCAAGTTAGGTAAAAACAGGAAAGGGGAATTTTTTCTCAATGTAAAAAGACATGTGAGCTGCCACAACATAGTAAGATTCATAAAACAGAGTTGGATAAGAAAGGAATTGTGTGAGTCAAACTAATGATCTCACAGTTAGTATCAACAGCTCTATGGCAATGTTAGCTCTTATCAGTTATTTTAATCCCTCAATATTAATTGTAAAAACTGTTGACAAAAGAAAGCGGTAATGCATTCTGTATTTTTTCATGTTGAGATTAAATGTTCAAATAATTAACCATGTGATGTTATGGTCAATTATATACACCAGGGCAAGGCAGAGGGAAGACTTAGCACTTGTTCATGTCATGAGCAAAACTCATTAAGCCAGAAGGTTTGGTACTGTTTCTTTACACTAATTTGGCTTGATCTGCTGTGGTGACACTGTTCTGTTATGTAAATTATGCACGGCATAATTAACTGTGTACATTTTTAATAAGGTTGGATACAATTTTCTAAATGGGGTTTTGAGTCACTTGAAGGTTTCAGAAGAAATTTTTAAAAATAATGGTGGGGTTAGGAAATACCCAGCCTGTAAGACTTAAAGGTTGTTTTGAACAGTGTTGTTACCCTACTATATACATTATGGGTTCTATAATTCTATCTATATGGGAGACCATAAAGGAAGAAAACTGCCAGCTCGCACATGCATACGCTGAAAGAATTCTGTTTGAAATCACCTTGTTAACTCACTAAATGAAAGAAATAAACCTATTATGTATACTTGAAAGAAATGGTCATCTTTCTGGATCCTTCCAATAATAAAGAAACAAAAATTCATGAAAATTCATGAAAAAAAAGATGACCGTACTTGCTGAATGTTTCCAGCTAGATGCTTTCTGGCACCAATTAAATTTTTTTTTCACTGAAAGAGTGGTTAAGCTTCAGAACAGGCTCCCCAAGGAAGTGGTGGAGTCACCATCCCTGAAAGTGTTAAAAAATAAGTAGACATGGAACTTTTTGATATGCTTTAAATGAGCATGATGGTATCTGGCCAAAAGCTGGAACTGATGATCTTGGAGCTCTTTTCCAAACTTAATGATTCCGTAATTTATTCACTCAAGATTATTTGCTTGTTTGCTGCTTTATAGAAAGTATACAGAGTAGTTCGTATTTTGTCAGCTTAAGGAAAGTACTTAACCATTTTTACTCAGCAAATTCCCTGTGGAGTTGTCTAAAATGGTATTTTTGCTGTGTATAAACTCATTTGTTATATTTTTATCTATTGTTTGCCCAAGGATTTCAAAAAGACTTTACACTTCTCTTAATTAGGCCTCACAGCTAGTGCTCTTTGGTGAGCAGGCAGGTGTTATCAGAAAAGTTTTGTGCATGGGGAACCCGAAGCAGAAAAAAATATTTTGGACAAGCTCTCTGTGGCACAGATAAGATCAGAATCAGGTCTACTGACCACTTATCCTATGTCTCTAAGCCACAGCAAACTTGTTTCAGTACTTCATGTATGGAGAGTCCTGACATAGCAAAGCTAGAGAAAAACCACTGGAGTTCCTGGGCCATGTCTTGCAAAGCCTGTGTTTTAATTAACATTTAGCTAAGGGAACTCATGCAAGTATTTTTATGGGCATAGCTAAAATCCTCCGGCTTGATGCCTGGTGATATTGCATCCCTCTTCAGCAGATGGATTAAATGGGAGATATTGGGATTCAAGTGATGATCTTGGCTTCAGAATGTTAACTATTTCATACTTCATACAAAAATGATATTATTTCACTTCCCACTGTCTTTATTACAGAAAGCAGTAGATGGACATGCTGCTCAGAGGAGCTATGGCTGCTTGAAAAATGGAATTGTGCAAGGCTAGGTTGAATGGGGGTCTGAGCAATGTGGTCAAGTGGGAAGGTGTCCCTGCTTATGACAGGGGGTTGGAATTAGATGATCTGTAGGGTCCCTTTCAATGAAAATCATTCTGTGATTTTTTTTTTACAGATTTATGTGTGTCTGGTGGTGGTGGAAGGGAAGAAAGAGCCTTGAATAGATAGTGGGAAGAGGTAAAACCAAACCCATTAATCCTGTTGGATCTGTCTCTAGTGGCAAATATTTCTGAGAACAGGATGGATAGTGCTACGGGGAATGGCTTATATTCAAAATTAATCACAAACTCCTCTATGATTATAATATTGCCAATGGATTATAACCTAAACACTACCTGCAGAAGGGGCAGGCAATATTTTTTACTGAAGGGTGCTGATTCAGGAGGGTCAGAAAATGACCAAATTTACTCACCCATTTCTGTTACAACCTAACCTCACCCAGGGTAAAAAGCTCAAAAAATAATATTATTTGCTTTACTTTTTTAACATAACAGAATATGTTTTGACTTTCCAGTTCAAAGAACTGTGTCTTGCCAAAATTCAATTCCAATTTTTAAAGAGATTTTAAGAAAGGGTAAAGAGAGCTTGAGATAAAAGGCCGTGTGACAGATCAAACAAAATGGGTTTTTTTGCCTCAAAAGTCTGTCTTTAGTTTTGCTACCCACCAATGAATCAAATCTGCATTTTTAACACCCAAGTCTACTATAGAAAACACATAAATATCAAAGGACTGACTCTAACAATAAGCTTGTAGTCCTGTAGTAACCCATTGACTGCAGTATGGGATTTAGCACTAGAGGACAGAAATAGGATAGTGAAAGTATGTGGACAGGAGGTCACACAAATAATAGGATTGTTACCTTTTTTGTTAAACTGACCTAAGGGAAAACTTCATATTCTGAGAAATCTCCTGAATTGTGACCTTTCATCATGGTATTTAAAATTAAAATGTACAAAGGACTGGAAAAATACAGTATAAGGATCAATTGCACAGTAGGATGTAATAAGAATGAAATAAAATATTTTTCTGGTTTTGCTTTCTAAACCGCTGTATACCAAACACAAATTAAATAAATTTAATAGAATCAGAGAATGGTTTGGGTTGAAAGGCACCTTAAGGACCATCTCATTCTAACTCCCTGCCATGGGCAGTGACACCTTCCCACTAGACCAGGTTGCTCAAAGCCCCATCCAGCCTGGCAGGGAGAACTTCCAAGGATGGGGCATCCAGAGCTTTTCCTGGCAAACCTGTTCCAGTGCTTCACCACCCTCACAGTAAATGTTTCTTCCTAATATCCAATCTAAATCTACCCCCTTCAGCTTAAAGCCATACAAGTAACTGCAATAGAAATGTGGTTGCCTCAAGCAGAAGCTGTTTCTAGATTGGATAATTCTCTTTGCCATATGGCTTGGCCTGCTGACCTCAGCATCTAAGATCCTGGAAAACTGCCCTGGTTTCTCTGCCCTAAACCCAGCTCCTCAACATGGCATTAATAAATGTAGACTTCTTCTCTACTAAGATGTTCACAGTGTTCCCTTTAAATCTATCAGCTATAAACTTGTACCTGTGCCAAAACCTCCTGCTTAAGGAGATGTAAAATTACACAATTAAAACTATGTAATTGAATTAAATATATAGAAGAATTAAGTTTAATACATAGGAAAACTTCCTAGTGGCAAGAAGTTGACTTCAAAGGGGTTGAATGTGGGTGCAGAGTTTGAGGCGCTGGAGAGCTGATTCCTCAGGTAGAGGAAAATGGAAGAGGGCAAAATAAAGTCAAGTTTAATTAGCTCACAGAGTCACATGGGAAGCAGCCATATGGGTCTGTGCAGCTACAAATCTTTGAAGAGAATTAATTGCTTTGACCTGGTGCTGATTACAGCTGGTAGAGGAGGTAAGATAAGTCTTATATTTGGAGAAGCAACTTCAGGGAAGGAAATGCCAAACCTTGAAAAATTAGGTTGACCATGGGAGTCCTGGGGCAGATAGTGACTTGAAAAGTAACCCATCTTTAAATCCTCAATACAAAACACCTCTAATAATTCACTAATTAGGCTGGGTGGTGACATAAAATGTCGCCTCAGATATCTAACCTAGCTTCAGCCACAGCATCGCAATCCAGAATGGTGCTACAACTGCTGTGTCATTGAGGACTTAGCCATATGCAAGTCTCTAAAAACTTCTCACTAAAATAAATCTTCATGCATCTTTGCAACTCTTGATTTGCTTAAAAAAGTACACATTGCCTCAGTAATGAAGACTGTCTCAGTCTTATGTAGGGAAGTTTACCTTATGTTACTGCTACTCCCAGATTTGCTCAAGGTCAGCTCTTCCTGAACAGACTGAAACTTATGTAAATTGAGAGGGCAGGAAAATCAGACACCATTCCCTCTACCAGACAGCCCAGAAAAAAAATTCTTATTAAATTTACTTCTTTTTACTTACTGGGGTCATTGTACAGTTGTATCTAGCTACATCAGGGGTTGATGATGCATTGATTAAAAGAAAATTATTGTTTAAAATTGGAATCAAAACACTGATGAATTCACTACTGCATCAGGGTGTCAGAAACTAGCTTACTGATATCATTTAGAAGCTATATAAGAAGTTCCTTTCAGGAAGGAAGGAAGGACTTCTCATAAGAATTTCAATTAAAACTTAAGCTTATTAGGAATTGATCAAGTTGAAAGGGCAGTTATTGAAGATTTTTTATGGCTTTTTTTACCAGGTGCCTAGATTTTGTTCCCAGTGGATGAATCCCACCATAGAAGGGATGGTTTACATCATACATTGGGTGTATGAATGATGCAAGAACACATCTGATGAGACAAAAATCTATAATTAAATAAGTTAACATTAGCGTATGCTTGTTTTAATATTTAAGGCTCAAACTAAACACAGCCTTTTCCTTGTGGCTAGTTTGGTGGATTCTCAGAGGGGTGGTTTGTACCACAAGTAATAACACCTAGCCTTTCTGTTGTGTTAAAAGACGGCAGAAAACTGCATTTCAGGCCTGATTCTTCCATGATTTCAACTTGATTTGTTGTTTTGGGGTGGGAGGATGATTCCTTTTCTTTTGTTTTTTTTCGTTGTTGCTTTCCCCAGCAATGTTCTATTAGAAAATTAAAAACTTTTCTTAGGAAGGAAGGAAGGAAGGAAGGGAACTTTGCATTAAGTTGTTGTGTTTTGTTTTGTTTTGTTTTGTTTTGTTTTTTTTGGTTTGGTTTGGTTTGGTTTTTTTGTTTTGTTTTGTTTTGTTTTTGTTTTTTTTTTGTTTTTTTTTGTTTGTTTTTTTGTTTTGGTTTTTTTTTTTTGACACTTTCAAGGAGACTATTTGTCTAAATCTTCGAGTTAGGTAAAGCAGAAGACCAGGCCGCAGTTTTTGAGTTACAAGCAATGCAGAGACTTGACATATCCCAGGGCACATATACTATCAAAATTTCATGTACTTACTGTGTGAAAAGTGTAAAAAACACTTTAATTCTTTTTCACTAATCTACCTCTTTTTTTTCTTATGGAGAATATACTACACTGTTAAGTTTTTTAGCAAATTCCCACAGAGTATATGTTCTATCACAGGTTCTACAAAAAAAAAAAAAAAAAAATAGAAATCGTGCCTGCTCTTCTTGCTGCAAACATTTCCAGCAAGCATTAGATTTCTAAGGTTTGAGTTCCATTTCTATAATTCTCACATCTGCTCTTCTTTCATCCCCACCTTCTTTTTGGAAGATAATCCTGAGCTGTTTATATGGAAGAAATTATGGAAGAAATACTTGAAAATATTTCAAGCCTCAAAGTGAGAATATAAAGCATGTTGAAGGTCATGAAACAATAACAGGTAAGAATAGCTAGCATGTGAAATAAGGGAGAATATGGGTCTGTGGAGATGACCTTGTGGGATCAGATAAACCAGACTTCAAGAGGCAAAGACCTGATGTGGTCAATAGTGGCGTTGGGAGACAAAGGGTTGTACGGAATAGAAACTTCCTGGCACATCTGGGAGAAGGATGTGACATCTGTTATTGGGATACTTAGAGCATGTAGTGACAGGAAAAGGGGAAATGACTTTAAACTGAAAGATGGTAGATTTAGATTAGATGGTAATTAGATTACTGTACTGTGACAGTAGTAAGAACTGGAACAGATTGCCCAGAGAAGCTGTGGATGCCCCATCCTTGGAAGTACTCAAGGTCAGGTTGGATGGAACTCTGAGCAACCTGGTCTGGTGCAAGGTGTCCCTGCCCATGGCAGAGGGTTTGAAACTAGATGATTGTTAAGGTCCATTCCAATCCCAGCCATTCTATGATTCCATGGTTCTATGATTCTGTGATTCTTGTCCTTGCCCCTCCTTAGGGGCCAGTTTGATGTTTTCCAAACCACAGCAGTCACTGCAGCTACTGAAATGAAGTGGGAGCTGCTAGAAAGAAGGACCTGACTTCTTCAGGTTGCAATGCTCGGTTTCCAATGTTGTTATAAACAAATTGTAAAAGAGCTATCAGTGCAAATCTATGTACCTACTAGAAGAGGACTTGGTTTTGCAGCTTGTGCTAGTAAATCATCACCGTTGCTCATCTAGTCAGACTAATGTGTATTCTTCTTATTCTGCTGTTTAATTATTTCATCTCTGTTGAAATACCACATGTAAAGTAGGAAGTCCTATTGGAAGTCCTTTCAACATTGTATATTAACAGGACCATAGAGGGCAAAGATAACTGCAAAAATGATAACGAGCCTCACTGAACACTTGCAAGTGGATAGTAAAAGGAAGGCCTCTTCTCACAAATTGCTAAGTAAGGGTTGGAGATATTTATTTGCCCAAGTTAAGCACATTAAAAAAAAAGCAAACCAAAACAAAAACAAAAACCAAATTTGTTTAAACATAACATAAATGAAGAGAATGGGAGAAAAAGACCTGACTGAGACACACCAACCTAGACATGAATAGATCATTCTATTCCTTAGGGAAGAAAGCCAGTGTTTAAACTTAATGTTCTGCTTGTAATTTAATGGAAAATCATAAAAATAAAATATAAAAAAAAGCAAAGAAACAACTTCTGTATTATTTAGGGCAAAGAGCCAAGTATTTATTTCAAAGGAAACATATAACAATTGTAATTCACAAGAGGCTGAGAGGCTGTTTGTATACACTTGTTCAATAAAATGCCTAAAGCAGCCCTCAGAAGAAAGTGAGGAGCATCCTTAACTGGCTTTAGAGCTTGTTTTCCTCTCTCTTCTTTTTCTCTGAGAAGGAGCTACTTTTAATTGTGCAGGAGGGACCTAATCCATAAACCTCTGATAAAGTGGGAGCCTTCCCATTGACTCCCACTAGGCATTGGGAGGTGGATTTATCCTCAGATCACTAAACAAAAGAGCATCATCCAGCTATAGCAGCCACCACACAATGAATTCCATCATGTTGGACTACAGAATTCACAGAATTCATAGAATGAGCACAGTACCTGTGTTTCCTTTTTAGAGAAAAGGCATCAATAATTAATGCTGAGGCATATATCAAACCCTCTCTTGAGCCAAAAGAGTTTTGCTGCTTGAGTGGGTATTTTACATGAAAGAGTCAATCACCAGTTTGGGCTTGGTGAGGCCCAAACCACCTTGATTTGGAAGGGATAACACAAACATTCCATGAAAGAATGCTACATAGGTTGAAATCATTAATATGTCTTCCAATACTCCTGTATCTTAAAGCAAGGTATGTTCAGCCTTGCAAGATACCCTGACTGAAGCAAGCTGTTTGGTTTTTTTCCAAAGGCCACATGAACCCATAAACATTGAGTGGCTTTCAAAGACCATTTCTCTCGATATCTTGTTTTTAACTGTGTAATTCACACACAGTGAAAAGTGAAAATACAATTGGCTATTGCTAGGAAGTATAGGCAGGTCCCTTGTGTAGCACTTTCTCACCTCCCCAGTGAATTCCCGCCTATAAGGGTAATGTCTGGCTTCACTAAATTGGAGTGCCAAAAATCCAAGATGGACAAAAGTCATGTAATTAAAAAATACCCTGCACTTCTTCCAGTGAGTGATTTGAACATCCTTGTTCTCACCAACACAAATTGAAGAAGAAAACCTCAGGTTCAGTGAGAATCAACAAAACAGCCTTTGTGAAATCATCAGTCAGCTGCTG
The DNA here is from genome assembly GCA_013397395.1 of Sinosuthora webbiana. Classification (NCBI taxonomy): domain Eukaryota; kingdom Metazoa; phylum Chordata; class Aves; order Passeriformes; family Sylviidae; genus Sinosuthora; species Sinosuthora webbiana. The sequence goes on from VXBN01003839.1 coordinate 1,069,865, forward strand.
TAGTCCATCTTTTCATCGGATTTATGTCTGCCATCCATCCTGTGTTCAGAAGTGTTATCTCCTTCCCTTCTGGCAAATTTCCAGAGCACAGCAAAGAAAATGCCTCAACAGATGGAGAAAAAAATATATCTGTTCATCTGTAGGAGGCATTTTTGCTCACTGATAACAAAGAGCTAAAAATGAGAAACTTTTGTAGAATAAAGAGTTAGTGGTGAAGGATGAGGAAGAATAAAACCTGCCAAGATGACTAGGTTCTTAGTGAGTTTCTGTTGTGTTTTTGCTGTTTATTACTGGTACATATGACTTCATGCTTTGCAAAAGACACAGTCTGCAGGTACAAATGATTTATGCTGTGTAGTTAATGGATGACTGGATCTTTTCATTTATGGACTTTGCAGCAATAATAAAAAGCCTCTAGGTTAGTTAATGAGCTTTAGCAGTCTCAGGCAGTTAACACTACATGTCTGATATTATCAGAGTTGGTACTGTAGGTTAAGCCATGGATTTTGCAGTGAAACACAAACAGACTACTTCAATGAGTTCATTCCAGCTACTATGTTGGCTACTTCAAGATTTTGGAGGCTTCAGAAAAGCTTTTTTACTATACATTTTTTTAGGCCTGGAGACCTAATTTATGTTTTCATATAATTGAAGACCAAATTTATGTTTTCAAATTTCAAAGTTATTGTTTCTGGTAACCACAGCAAGTATCTCTTCCAGCCTGGCGTGTCAACATCACATCTGTGTTGTGAGTATGTACGGGCTCTCAGAAGATGTCTTCCTCCTCAGCTGCAGGGAGTTCACACCATGCCCAGAGGAATGGTGGAGTGGTGACCCCCTTGCTTGCCTCATTTCATATCTGGTCTTCAAACTATCTAAGCTCTCCTGGTGGAGAATGAATCTTTAACCCATTTTCCCCTACCAAAGCAAAAAATGCTCTGTTTTAACACTTTTCTGGGCACACTGAACCAGTTAAGTATTGTTTGCCATAAATATATAATGCATGTCAGAGGTTCTTTTCACTTTCTGCAACAATGCTGGAGCATTGGTAAACACTGGGCAGAGGAGACTTGCAGACTTCAAAATTTTCAGCAGCTTGGTGTTTCATTCACCTTTTCTGAGATTTGCCCTGATATCTTTATCCTTCACACCATTCCCATACATTGCCTCAGTAGCACACTGAGGTGGATCCTCAGATCCAAGCCCTAGGCTTTCAGTTATCACTCTAAAAAAAGACAACTTGCACCAAAATATTCAACATTAACCTTTGTGCAGTTGGGAAATCATAAGAAATGAGGAGGTTAATATTTTTTTTTTTTTTTTTTTTTTCTGTCCAGATTAATGCCAGGTTGGAGGACTGGGACAGAACAGAACGTGAAAAACACAGGATATGGAAAGAACAAGACTACCATTTAGATGAATATTTTCATGAATGACTCTGACTCTGTAAATTTCTGTGGATGTCAAAAAAAAGCATTTCAGCTCGTTACATGAATGGAAAATAATCCTGAAATTTGACACCCATTTTTTTTGTTGTTGACTTGGAATAGTGCTATGGGCCTCAGTTTTTCTACTTTCTTATTGTATTTGATTCCACAAAAATAAACAATAAAACATTCAGGTAGTATGGGAGACAGTCTGAGCCCTTCAGTTACAAAACACTGTGTGTGCTGAGCTATTTTTGAAGTTTCTTGGGGTTCTGCTATGCTGTTTGAAAGCTGCTTTTCAGCTCACTGCAGTCATGACACAAGACCTGGTCCTACATGGCTTCACATTCTCCATAGGTTGCAGGAGACATTAAACCTCAAATGGTCCTCATATGGTTTTGAATCTGCATTTTATGGGTTTAGTAGTTGTTTCTGTTCCATTCCCTAGCATTGCAGTGATAATTCTACTCTATTGGACTAGACATCCTCCCAAACCCATGGCAATACTTTAAATTTAGAGCATTGGACTGTTGGATGTTGAAGGCAGGATTATGCAATGTTTTGAAGGATTGTTCTTATTGCTTTTCAGCAAGGCTTTCTAGTGGTATTCTTTTATTTTAAAAATGGCCAAAACGATTTTTCTTTTCTGCTTTTGGCCCAGAAATCACCTGAACCCAGGACTTACAGAGTTGAGCAACCACCCATGGGTATGGTTTCTGAGCACATTAATTTGAGTTTCAAATCACACAGAAGTCTTTCTCTGTATTTAGAATAAATAAATAAAAAATAAAAAAATAATAAAAAAAAGGAAAATAAAAGAATGGAAGATGTACCATTTGACTTATTTCAGTTTATTCTAGAGAAAAAACCTAAATACGTATTGTTGGGAAAAAGGTTTTCTAGAATCTGTATAACAAAACATTCTGTTAACTTGTAAGCCTTTCTACATAGCTACAATGTGATTCTGATCTATTTATTTATCTAGAGTTTATAGGTACTGCTGTAACAAATAATGATAATAATAATCTTGGTCATGCACTATTGAGGCTAATCTTACAGATCTCACTACTGTTAATAACACAAAAAATAGATTCTCTATGATTTTCATTAAAAGTATAAAGAAATGCTTTGAAAGTATAAAGAAATGCATAACTACACATCAGAGTACACATTTATAAAATTACTTTTAGGGGAAAAGCTGGCACATGATACTTCAAAATCAGCATTTTCGATTTCATAATTTCTGTATTATTCAAGTATATCTTATTTCAAATGAGTTCATACTTTTCATGTACTTTTGTCCCTAAGTAAAAATACTTGTATTTTCTTCTTTGATGATGGGTGCAATCAAAATTTTTTCCAAACAAAAGAACAACGTTTTTTTACAGTCTTAGAAGTCATTTTTTTTCCTCTAGTCTCAGAAAAAGTGATTATCAACATTCATTTTGTTTGCTGTGAATAAATTATTAAGATCTTGTTTACCATATTATTAAATTTTAATTGTTCTATTGCATTTTCTCAAATGCAAACAAACCTGTAGCAGAACAAAACACTGCTTAATTATGGCAGCTTCAATTGCTCAACAAAAGAGACATTTCAGAGAGTAATTTTTAGATTGTCTAATTCTTCCCTAAAGGCAAACTCAGCTTTCTCAAAGTTATTGCCTATCCATTTTATTATAAATCCACAGAGGTAAATTTTCATTTTCATTTGTTTAGCACTGCCCAGAAACCTGTGTTGAAAGTGATGAGACATTCATATGAGTCTGTACATAAAGAAAGAACACAAAAAACCCCAAAATGCCACTGGGTATCTTCAGGTTTCTTCCAGCCTTAATGATTCTGTGATTCTATTCTGTGATTCTATGAAGTTACAGGGTTTTCTGGAGGACAGAGCCTCACACAGGTGGTGCAGACACAGCAAACCAAGTCCATATTTCACCTTAACATGCATAACACATGAATTGTACTTCCCTGGGAGTCTCAGACAAGCAAGATGGTGCATGCAAGTGGTCCTGCAGCCCTGCAAGATGAGGCAACAACCAGTTCGTTATTTTTGCATTGCCCTCACTGAAAGAACTCTAATGACTGAGAAGTGACAGCTGGTCCCAGCTCTGTGACTGTGAAGGAAACCTCTGCCTGCTTCTGAGGAGTCAGTATATCAGCACGACACTCTGTGATGGTGAAATGTGAGCCAGCAGAAATCTGCGTTGCAGTTAGGAGTGTAATTGCAGAGTATGCATTGATGGGTAAGTTGTCTGAAATATTAAAAACAAGTGTGACCACAGTGGGACTAATTAGTGAGTCACAGGCCTAGGTAAATGTATTTGAACAGTTCCTGGGCTAGCTTGGACCACAGGAAGAACAGTCATAAAGTTGTCAGTCCTCAGCTCTTGCTGACATGCCTCTAAAAGTCCATTGCATGGACTTTCAGTGACTCAGGGCCCTGGGTTGTTGAGGGATTAGTTGGAATTTTTCAGTATATGTCTTGAGAAACTTGGGGAAAATAGATGAATGCTTCAGAGACAGAGCAGGAGGGTTGCTCCAAATGAAGAAAATAAACAGTGTGTTACTTGAACAGGGTCTCCTACCCCTACAAGCGTTGTGGTTTTTTTGCTTAATGTGTTATATTCCCATTTCATTTGCCTCAAATTATGGACAATGGAGAAGATTTTTGCTCATATTTAGCAATGATTGTAGAAGGAAGAGAAAAAGCCCAAGATGCTGTCAGCAATATCCAGCTGTAATCTTGCAATCACAGCTTCTCTGAGAGAGTCTCTTGCTCTATCAGAAAATACATGTGTGGTCCGATCTCAGCCAGAATGTTTGTCTGGAATTTCTCTGCTATTCTCATCTAAGACTAATGTTTATGACTGCTTTTGCACAGCCTTAGGGGCCCTCTGTCCTACCAAGAATTCTTTTTTCATGATGGTAAGCTAAAGGACTCTAGCTGTAACCAAGTGATCTGCTACTCCACTTTAATGTAGGTGTGACACATATTTCTGATACACAAAATAGACCTGTTCTTCAGCAAATATTTGTATTCCCTAAATTTGTTGAAGAAATAGTATGAGAGAGTAAGCTGCAGAGAGCTGTCTGCTTGGCATTCAGACCTCAGTGAAGATGTGCCTGCAATTTTTTTTCCATTTTGGTGTCCCGCCTTTGGAACTTGCCTGTGCCAGCAGCAAACAATAGATCTGGGGAAAAATAATACACTTCAGGGCTGATCCTCAGGCAACAGCTAAGGGACAAGTACTGCCAGGCTCTAAGTGAGAGCTGAATGCTGCAAAGTATTTAGCAGAAATAATCTAATAAGGGCTGCTGAGAGAATCCAGAGGTGAAACCCTGCAGAGCTGCCAGAGCCCTCAGATGAGCCCAGAAAGCTCTTACTGCCTCTCTGTGATCCACTCCAGTATGTGCATGTGCAAATTAAAGTAAAAATATGATAAAAAGGAAATTTCTACCCCTGCTGCCCCTCAACACACAATAACTCTTGCACCTCTCTTTTGGATTATCGAGAAAACACAAGAAATGAAAGGAAACACTAGAACCAAACTTTTTAACACTATTTAAGAAGGGATTAGTTTAGTTCGTGATTTTTGCATCTAAGGTCCTGAAGAAGAAAGGTGAGGAACTTAGAAAGCAGAGTGACCTACAGCCACCGGTGGTGTCACTCCTAAGAAGAGATTTACAAATATTCCAGCTTTCCTTGTACTGTCACTTGAAATTTGAAGTTTTCTTGTGTCCTTGGACAATGCAGATTTTTCATATAAACTTCACAGCAAATAAAGGGCTAACAGAGGTGCCATGCCAATTGGAAGGGATGGAGACTTTATATCACACCTCTAATTATAACATGTGCAGTGCTTTCAAAACCAGATAAGAAATATTAATTTCGAACTCTCCATGAGCCTGAAATAACCTAAATAACTCCTTCTGTCTTTTGCATTTGCAAATCAAAGTGTAGTTCGTGCACAAGTCCATGGTGTTTGAATTGCTGCTGAAGAGGAACTCAAATCCAACCTCAGACCTAACCCCCACTGTAATTTTGTTTTGGTATTGGGAATTTCTGTCTGGACAATATCAAAGTGACCTTTCTCTGGAACTCTTTTCCCATGACATTTAAATAACACTGGCCCTAAAATTCAAGTAATAAACACGGCTGCATAACTGCTACAATTCTGAGGCTTGGTTATTAAAACTAATCAAGAAGCTAAAATGAGAAGAGAGCTGAAAAAAAGGTTATTTTCTCTGAGTATTTCTCTCCCTAATATTTTGCTTTGTTTTGAGTAAGCTTAATATATTTCATTTTTAATTCGGTTTCAATGCTCTATTTTATTGCAGTAACATTTATTAATTAGTATTTCCATGTATCTTCCTTTTTCCAGCATAGATTACTTTTAAAGAAATATAGGAACATCTGGAAAAAATATTGATAATAATTTCTTACTTAATCAAACTTTCAAACTTTTAAAATGAATTTGATAATACTTTTCCATTCCAAATTTTTATGTTGAAAGAAATCTCATATTTTTAAAAAATATTCGCCAGACCTGGCTATGTACACTTGTCTGACTGACATTTTTATTTCAAAGCATGCGATTTTAATCCTGTGTGCTCAATGACACCATTCTTAGACCATAATTTATGTTGCTAATAATGTGCTTCTGTAAAAAGAGAAGTCCAAGGTGAGGGTGAAGGATAGGTTTGGTTGTCAGATGCCACGGCAGCAAGAGGGATTTGACAGCAGGAGCACGGGGTGAAGAGGAAAGAGCCAGCTGTTGTTATGTGTTATGTTCCTCCATGAAAGGGGGAAGACAGAACCACTCCTGCAGTTTCAGCTCTTTCCCCTCCAGCCAGGGTGCTTTTTCTTGAACTGTGACACTGAGCTAGAAGTAAGGATGTCGTTTTGCAGACTGAAAGCTCAACAGGGCAAGGACTGTCTGGTTATTTGGGCTTATCCGACACTCAGCACAATGGAGGCTGGAGAGAGACTGTGGCCTGGGGACAGTGCAAACAATCATATAAATAGCTCCACACATGCAGGAAAACCGTGCTGAAAAGTTTAATTGTGATGACAGTACCAATGACGGGATGGGTAAAAGTCTGCTTAAATTCCAACACTGCATTAGCAATCTGGGACAATTTTCCTTGTACGTTCACATCTCAAGTCTATTTTAGATCGTCTGAAAAAACAACCCCTGCTGTAAAGTATTTCAGCTTTGCCGCTATCCAGTATTTTTTATTCCAAACACACATTTTTAAGTGCAGATAGGGCTAAGTGACCAGCAAATCTGATTACTGCCAGTGCATAATGCCTGACATCCTTTATGCACTTGGTTCTTGACTCAACACAGTGGGGGTTAATGGGAGCTGTGAGGCTAATGCCCCGTGCAGCAGGCTGAGAGCATGGCTCTGAAAATTAACATGGTAGGCTTTCCATCTTCATGAGGCTGCTTTGCTGGCTATGACAGTGATGGGTGCTGTGTAATTTCAAGAAAGATCAGACCGTGGCAGAGGCAGAAATCCTGTCACACCAACACAGATGTTCCTAAGGACCAAAGAGGTTTGGAAGAGGTCTCCTATCTCAGGAAATAAATTGAATATTATTTTAAAAATCACACCAATTAAAAAAGAGGTGGTGGAAAATTACCTCGACAAAGGAAGATTTTCTTTTAGTCATCACAAAAAGGATGGTTGTGGAGAGAAAACAATAAATACAGTGGGAGCTGTATTTATTCTCTGGGCTTTCCACGTATTCTACTAATAATCTTAAGGACATCCACATTTCTTTCTTCTTACTTTACTGCAGGATCCAGTGAAATTATTAATTGTTCAGGGAAGGGGTGATGCCTTGTTATGTGTCTGGTACAGTGGTCAATGAACATATGCTGGTATTTTTAACAGCTCCACTGTGAGAGTTGTTGTAAGAATGTCTCAGTGAGAATATAATGCTTGCCTTGTGGGGGAGGTCAGGCTAGATAATTTTAATAGGCCCTTCTGAACATGAAATATATTATCAAACAAAACCACAGTGATACAGGCAGCAATTATTTTCATAATGAGAACTGGTAATTGTGTGGACAGCACTGAGTAAAAATAAATGAGATCTGGGGACTAATAACAGACTTCTGTAACACTGGGAGGAACAAATACGCCAGTAAACAGAATTAGTATTGCCACTACATGCAGCATTTTGCAGAGTTGTTTCTTCATTTTGGGGAAGGAGCATGAACAGAACAAAGATTCAGTGGCTGCCCAGCATGCAGTGATGCACTGGATGAAGCTCCTGGGCCACCTCTGCCAGCCTGTCTTCTCCCCTCCCACCTCTTCACTGGAACTCTGCACTGATGAGGTGTCTCTCTCCTGACCCTCACTGCTCCCACTCTCTGGATCCCGGGTGATACCCTGGGGACCCTGGGCAGTTATGATCCCTCCAGCATCGGTGCAGACTGGCAGAAAGTCCCTCCAGCTCCTGCTGGCCCTATGTCAGGTGTGATGTTTTTATCGGGGCAGGTTGGAAAATGTGAGCACTGAATCAGTCATGTCATGACCCTCACCTGCAACTCCACCCTGTCTCTGAACATAGCCTTTTGACAAACCCTCTCGCGGAAGTTACCAACCCTGGTACACACCTGGGGTTTGTGAGAGTGTCGCTGTGCATGTCTGCAGGTGCAGACATTAAAGAACAACTCAAAAATACTTTTTTATTTTCCTAATTGTTTTCTTGCTCTTTCTTCCCCAGCCTTAATTGAATTTACACTGACTTCTCTTGTTCAGAAAGCTTGCTAATTCTGATTTTGGATTACTGATTTTTGCCTTACATCAGTAGACACGTGTATCCGCACTGAGTAGCTTTCTAGTCACCCTTAGTGGCTACTGGACACCCATTTGCAGACACTATGTGAAGTGTCTATAAGGCCAGGAGCCAGGTTCTGAGCTGATGTAAATAAGGAGCTGAACCAATTTTCACCAGCAGATAATTTGCTATGACACAAAATTTCTCCTTTCTCCTGTCCCTGATACCACAGCAATAACAGTAAATGTTGGTAAGATTAAAGGCCCCTTCTAGTAACCTTTTGCAATCTGATTTACTAATTGGGCCATGGGACTCACAAAACAGTGTGATTCTACCTCAACTACTAATTATCTGGCACTCAAATCCCGAATTAAAGACCTTACGCAGAGGATTGGAGTCTTACGGGGATGTGATTCTCTCCTGTCATTTTAAGGAAACAGACTCTTTCATACACTGTATTTATAAAAATGGGAAGAAGATGACAGGAGCAATTTTGGTTCCTTGCTATTAACATTCATGACACCCATGCTATCTGGAAAAAAAAAAAAAAAGGGATAGAAAAAAGAATTATGCTACAATAGGGATGTTTTGGCAGTCTCGAAACAACTGCACTTATAAAGGGCTATTAATAGATTAAGATCGTGTCTACTGTACTCCCAACAGTTACCTAAGGATCTTGAAGTGTACTTGTAATAATAGCAATGCTCAGTACATGCAGGGTTTTACATCTCCAAAGTCCTGTACAAACATTAACTAATTGATCGTCAGCTCCTCGGTGATCTGTCAACTTTAATCAGAAACACCTTTTGAAAGAAGACCAACCCTGTTTTCAAGTGTTCAGGCTGCAGATCTATTCAGTAGAGGCTGAGTGTCTTCATAGCATAAAATTCAACATAACAAGAAACATCTGTCATGAATGTCCCATTTTCTCATTTTGACCTCATGGGAAGAAATATTACAAGGCAGAACATTTTCTCAGGAGAGGTTTTTGTATTGCATACGAAGGCATTATTTGCGTTTTTTAAATATATGTATTCGGATTAATCCATAGTAAAGAGGACACTGATAAAAATCTACATAGTGTGTTTTTTGGTAATTCTTTCTGTGTAGATGAGCATTCTTCAGCCGTATCCTTAGAAAATTGGATTGTATAAAGAGAATAGATCCTTCACGATTTGGTGTTTTTACACCTGCAGAGCTGGTTGCCTTTGATTATGAAAATGAAGTGGACCTAAAAATGGGAAATACAGTTTTCTTTTTTTAATGTATTTTAATTTTTGATGGATCACCATGTCATTTCATTGAGATAACAGAGGGAGACAAATTTCAGTTCAACCTGTGCATTTTAGAACATTTGAGAAGTTGTGGGGACACATCTTCAGAACAAAGCTGAGCTGTTCCCTTGGTCTTCTCATACCAAAACTGACATAAAGGACTGCCAAAGAAATAATTTCCCCCTGGTAAAGTATTTTTTATGTCCTAAATAACAAAGGAAACAAATTACTAGGTTTTAAACCTTATCTAATAATGATGAACTTGGTAACTACCTGCAATACACACAGACACGGTCACACAGAGATGCTGTCTCCCTTCTGCATCCCAAGCTCCACTGAAAGAATAATATTAACAAACAGAAGGTCAGGCTCTCCAGAGAATTTTAGTTACATATGTGCCCTTAAGTAAACATTAAAAATATGTGTGTGTGTATATATAGATATACATGCGTGTGTGTGTGTTCGTATTTGTATATCTTATTTGATCATGGAGCATTTTTCTGAATGATCTGATCTCTATTGGGCTAGAAATGCAATGATACAGAATGTTCTTTTCTTGGTTTTATAGAGTATGAAGATGGTTTTTCGTTTTGTTTGGGTTTGTTTGTTTTTTTGTTTTGTTTTTTTTTTCTGAACACTATCTAGCTAAACATTTTTGTTCATTTCCATATGGGAATTTCTGTCATTTGAAATGTTTCAAAAATATTAATGAACTCCAGCTGTATTCCAGTGCAGAGTAGAGTATGAGAAAAGAATAAAATGATTTAAGGTTTCTCATGCATTTAGCTACTGGATGCTTGATTGTTGTAACCTTAATATAATTATGCTTTTAGGGAGGGTTTTCACATGTAGTTTATTAGATTTTCAAAAATTACAATAGTAAAAAACATAGCCAAATCTTATCCCCTGACATGGTGTTTAAACCTGCTTGTTTCATAGGCAGGATTGGAAACTTTAGTTAAAACCAATGAAATTTTAAAAATAAGAACTTCTGAGTGGTTAGCTAAAAGATTTGATAAGTGTAAACATTTTATGCGAGTTTTCTTCCAAGTTTACTACGTTTTTGTTTGGCAGTTGCTGTTGTATAACTCTCTTGCTGGATCCCTTTTCTCCTTGTTAAACTACCTTGTCCCTTGCTTTCTTCATTAAACTTTTCTTCCTTGTGTGTAGTTTTTTCTCACATAAATTAAGTGTGGATTGGGATGATGCTTTTACTGGATGTAACATGAACATGGCATCCATGTAGGTGGAGAGGAACACTACAGCTCAGTGTTAACAGGCCAGAGAGAGCGCAGGCTTTTTTTGTTGATCCTTAAATTGTGGTACATGCCATAAACAGCAAGTAAGGCTGAATCTCTGTCCTCTTTTGTTAACTAACACTCTCAACCCGGAACCCAGGGAAGTGGGAGGACATCCTTGTCAGGTTCTGCATGTTCCTGACAAAGCTTGTCCCCCACAGTACTGCAGGAGGAATTTCTGCCATTTCCATGGGAAAGGGTGACAGAAGCATTTTTAATTTGTTCCCTATCACAGGAGGACATTTTGTGATTTGTGGATTCCTCTTTTTAAATTTTTATCACCTGCTGACCATGAACCGTCCTTTCGCTTAAGGGCCATTGATGCAGTCCCTCAGTACCACACAATGTAAATGAAAGAGGCAGAAACAGAAAAGCAGGCTCTTCAGCTCTTCAAGAAGCATTTGGACAACACTCCCGGGCCCATGGTGTTACTCTTGGGGCTGTCCTGTGCAGGGCCAGGAGCTGGATTTCAGTTGTCCTTGTGGGCTGCTTCCAACCCGGCATATTCTAAGATTCTGGGATTTTCAGAGAGTTCTGTCACTAAAATAAGGGATAACAGAAAGAGCAGAGATGTGTCTCTTAAGGCACGGTTGGTGCACATTTTGCAAGTCCCATAAATCTTCATGCTGCAAATGTGCATTGCAGAGTTTCCACTGGTAAAATTTTTTCAGGCTGTTAAAGGGAGGAACATGCCAGTAAACCAGCTGCAGATAGGTGTGCAGACTATTTATGTGGGCTGATAGTACCAAGCAGAGGCTCATTCCCCACTCAGACAACACCAGTAGTATGAATGGGTTCTCTAAATGAACAAAAAAATCAGCCTTTCTTAACTGCTGTTTATTTTTCCTAACCTGTTATGACTCTGCTAATGAAAGATCTTGTTCCAGTCTTTCCTAGTGCTAATCCCAGATTTCTAGCCTAGAGTGGCTCTCTCCTTCCTCCTCAGCCTTTCAGTTACCTCCTTTGTTATTCAATTTCAGTGTGTCCTTTTGAATCCTTGTTTCCCTTTGATAGCTCCAGATTTGCTTTCACATCCTTCTCCTCAGTCCTAATCCCTCCCAAATTATTTTTTTCTTCCAGTCCATTTTATTGCCTCCTTGTTATGTTATGCTTGTTATCTGCCCTCAGTTTCCTCATCAGCCTCTGACCGACAGTGATATTATACCTTTCTCCTTACTCCTACACCTTGTGATGCATATACAATACCCAGCTCACTTGCTTCCCTGTAACCTCTCTCAATCTATATTCTCAGTCTTCCATTTCCAGGCCAATGCTCTTCATACTTTAATTCCCTAGGTGGTCCTGTTTCTAAGCTGTTTTTGACTCAAATAAATAGCTCTTCTTTCCACAGCTTGACTGTAAGTAGAGAGAGAGGAAAAGAAGTTTTTCAATTGCTGCAGAGCCTGGATCATACCAGGCTAGGAAAAGACAGGTATGTCCTTAAAGGACTACCTGGTTTGCCTCAAAAGGTGTGGAAATTCAGGGTGCTCTTGTTCTATGTTATGGGCACAATGAAAAATCCCTCAGGCTGGCTTTAGAATGGAAAGCAGTATGACAACATCAAAAAGGTGATGATTTTGAGGGTTGCCACCTTCAGCCTCAGTATGATCCCTATATAATTACTCTTTCCAGCACTTTTTTCCTCCCCATCTAACTCTGAACCTTCTTAGGTTTCCCCAACACATTCACTGAATCATCCTGATCATATTTGCCCTCCATTCTGTGGAGGGTGAGCTGCATTGATGAGCCCAGGGAACAATGAGATCCAAAGCTTCTCCCAAAGAAGCTTCTTGGCACTTCAAAGAATCACATAACCCTTAAATTACTTGTTTTAAGTTACATGTAACTTTCAATAATGTGTTTTGATTGTTTCTTGGCATGCACTTGCAGACTGGTGTCACAAAGAACGAAAGGGTGCCCAAAGCCAGTAGGAATTATGAGACGTCTCATGAAGGTCTTGCTCACTGTGTTTCCAAATAATCAGCGATTTTCAGACAAGCTTCCAAGAACTGAGCCTCTCCTGTGGATCATATCCAAACCTCCAAAGACTGCAAAAATCCAGCAGATAGTGAAACTCCTGACAGTTATGGGAATCCCAGCTTCAAGTAATGCAAGGCAGGTTTTTTTCTAATCCCAGATGAAGTCTGAGAGTGAAAATGAAATGAGAAGCTCTCTGTTGGAGACTGAGTCTGGCTGTAAGTCTTAAACACCCTTGGAGAGGGTATTTTTTATTTAAAAAATGTGGTTTGCCAGTCTATTGGGAACCATCTATGTATCACTTACAAATTCTATTGAGTCTACGAGCTCTCTATATTTCTACTTTTGTGCTATCTTTTAGTGTATTTGTTAGATGAAATCCCATAAAGCCTGTAGGTTAAAGGGAAAATGAATACAGATCCTCTGAAGCCCAGGTCAGACCTCTCTCCATTAAGACAACCTCTCCACATGCTGCCAGTTAAAAGTGGAAGTTTTTTTTTTCTTGATGTAATGTCAAAATACAGGTTGAATCAATGAAGCAGAACCAAAGCTTTAAGGTTTTAGCTTTGAAATTTCTCAGCACTGATAAATGAAATGGATACTATGAAATTATTTTGTTTACAGTCATGAACCATGGGATAAAAATAGATTAGTGAATTTTCACAGAGAAAATGAAGCCTCTTTCCTCTTTGTTTTGACTGAGTGCTGAATGCAGCAGAAGCACCTTTTTATTTAGTGTAGTCTCATGATTGGCTACACTCAGATTCTGTAATTAAAAAAACCCAAACCCATCAACACCCAAAACCCTGTACAAAAAGAAGGCTTTCTGCCAGACACCTTTTTGTGTGGATAACAGAACAAATTAGACATAAGCTTGCGGTGGCAGCACAAAATACCTGGGTAATTTCAGAAAAGTTTACCTTCAGTCTTTAACGGAGCAGCATTGTGATGCTGAAAATTGTCACACGTAAATTGCTATTTCATCTCTAGAGCAAACACAGACACAGAAGAAAATGTATTTTAAACAGGGTGAATTCCAAGGTGCTAAAATTGATGTTTTATCACAGTTTCCATTGCAGAAAATGCAGAGAATGGAGCATGAGCATGTCACTGGCAGTGGAGAAACCCTGTGTGGTTTATATCCTGTTAAGGTGGGAGGCGCGTCATGACCTGTGCATAAGACTTGGAGTCAGGAATTGCAACCTGGCTTTTGTTCTCATATCCTTGAGGCTCTAGGCTGGAACCAGATTCCATTTCTTGCCTTAAGTATTGTTATTTTTAAAATGTGCATGAAAATGTTTTCCTGTGTTAGGGGGCAGATTTGAGGGTTAAGATTAAAGACTGAGAAGCTGAGACTGCTGATATGGAAACAGGAAATACCACTGCCCTGCCTCGAGCATCCAATTCCACTCCCTGTATGATGCCTTGTATGATGGCAAATTACTTTTGATTGGTTCAAAGTTCATATCTCAACACAGGTTGTCTTTTGAACCATGTAATCCTAACAGATACTGAGATTTGGAGGCACAGTTCATAGAAATTTAGAATCATTGAATGGTTGGAGCCAGAAGGGACACTAAAGACCTCTTGTTATGATCCCCCTGCCTTGGGCAGGGACACCTTTCAATAGACCAGCCTTTTCAGAGCCCCATCCAGCCTGGCCTTACACATTTTCTGGGATGCAGCAGCTGCAGCTTCCTTGATCAACCTGTTCCAGTGCCTCACCACCCTCACAATGAAGAATTCCTTCCTAATTTCTAATCTAAACCTACTCTCTTTCAGGTTAAAGCCATTCTCCCTTGTTCTACCACTACATACCCTTGACAAAAGTCCCTCCCCAGCTCTTTTTTAACCCCTTTTAGGTACCGGAAGGGGTTCTAAGATCTTCCTGGAGCCTTCTCTTCTCCAGGCTGAACAAACTCAGCTCTTTCAGCCTGTGTCTGATGATCATTGTGGCCCTCCCCTAGGGTTCCACAGGCCCACATCTTTCTTGTGCCAAGGGCTCCAGAGTTGGACGCAGTGCTGCAGGTGGCGGTCTCACAGACAGGAGGTGCTGAATCACCTCCCTTGATCCTGCTGGTCACTCTGCTTTTGATGGTCGGCTTTCTCACTGCAGGTGCACATCTCTGAGCCACGTCCATAGCTGGACTCACAGCAGCCAGGAAGAACACCTCTCAGACCTCAGGATCCCACCAGGATCTTTTCCAGGAAACCAAACCACATGCTCCATTTATGGTATGTGTTTGAAGCACACAGCTCTGATGAACACCAGCTCTGCTGATCTTCTGTTACGGACTCTGGTGACTTCAACATAAACCCACTGTGGCTCCTTGTGAAATGTTTGCTGTGTTTCAGCTGTTATGGTTACAAAATAAATCAAATATCTGTTCTTGGATGCTTTCCCTCTCTATCCCAAACTGCTCTTTTAACTCACTGTCCCTCAAGGATCCTATTTCAGTGTTAACATTTTATGCATTTAACCGTTATAAATAAAGAATATAAACATGGAACATAAATGCATTCCTGAAGGACAAAATAGAACTACAAACTCCTTATTTTGCTCTGAATTTGACAAATTATTCTCAAGACAATAAAAGGTATACCTAAGGAAATGTCTGCCAGTCAAAAGTTTAAATGAAAAACAGAGCAAGAAAACATGCAATGTTTTAAATTTCTAACTAACTTTGAGCAAAGATACCTTGGGGAAGCGAAAGTAAGACTGGTATGTGTCCATTAAGAGATTCACATGTAACCTTTGATTTCTTTTGTTCAGAGGACTTTGAGGTGATGGGAAGAAGATGTTAAAATGGGATTACATCATCAGCCATGGAGGGGCTGGGGGAGAAGTCAGTGATTGGATACACTTGTCTCATATTTTGTGCAAGATGTTTCAAGTACTCTGAAACTAGTAAATGTAATGCATTAAAAAATTCCAAAATTGTAACCACTGATTTATTTGAAGATTTTATTCTGGATGCAAGAGGCTATCCAGGCAGTGTCACATTTCTTGGTAGAGAGATTCTGCAAATATATTTTGAAAAAATAGAAAGGAGGAAAAAAAAAAGTACGCTGCAGAGAATATGCAGAACACTGTATGTACTAGGTGGGATGAAGGGGGTACAGAGAACCAGTGAAGAAAGGTCTGCATAGCCTTTTCTCTTCATTCCCTGTGACCTAATCAAAAGTCCTGACCATCTGGGGGAAAACTTCCAGTTCTTTGGAGGACTGACAGAGCCAGACTTTTAGTCCAGGTCCAAAGTGAGATATTTATCATAGAAACATCAAATCACTGAGACTGGAAAAGACCTCCAAGACCATCAAGTCCAATGTCACCTGATGCTTCACTGAGCCTATTGCACTTCTCTCCATCATTTCACAGATGCTGAAGTCTGATCTTTCTCCCTTTAAGAAAGTGAGAAGCCAGTAATAACAACCAAGCCCATATTCCAGAGTACGTCGTAATTTCTAACCTGCCATAGACTGTTTTTTGCAAGGGAAGAAAAAAATCCTGATGTATTATGAGCTATGAATTAAAAAGTCCCACCTAGGACTCAGTAACTAATACTAAAGCTGGATGTAGACCTTTATTTTACATTATAAATTGGCACAAATTATGCCATTTACAGCACTCTGGGAGGTTTCAACATGAGGTCTACAAATGCCACTAGCAATTAATAAAATCTCTGTTCCCAAATGCATTTTGCAGTTTGTTGCCAGAGAGAAGTACTTTGCACTTTTTGAACTTCCAGGCTGATGGAATGAGCACACAATTGGTACAGGGATTTTTAAGTGGATGATCGAGTACATGGACAAGCAAATGACAAACCAGGTGCAAAGTTGATGGTCTCGCTTGGGGCTTGGAGAAGTGGAGAAACAAAAAAACCCACAGGACGTTTCTAGTGAATCAGACCCTTGTTCTCCTCCACAAAGGAGGAGGGGAAAAAATATGGTGACACATAAAACATGTGGCAACAAATTGATGGCAACTTCTACAAAATGGGAATATGAACTACATGCCATGTAGATAAAAGGGAGTGCATCTGGAAAACATGTGAGGGAAATTGTGAATATAATTCTAGCAATTATGATTATAGTGTTGTATACGCTACTGCACTTAATTACAATTCTGCATTCTTTTCATGCTATGGAAATGGACTAAATGGACTACAAAATATATCTCAAAAGACAAGCAATCTGTGGCATGAATAGGAACTTCCTTTATCTAAATACAATGAGGCCCACATTTCACAAACATGGTAGCATCTCTTTGAGAATTTTGATTGCAAAATGAACATTGTGATAAAAATTAGAAGCCTTTATTTTTTTATCTGAGTATATTAATAGGATTATTAGGATTATTAAGAAGAGTTGGTCTGTTTTGTTACTTTTAAAAAAGTAGTTTCCTTTAGGAGTTACATTAAAATGATAATCTTCCCTTTATTAAAAAATGCGATGTTATTTTATTGGAGGGGGAAAAGGTCTGCTTTAAAAGAAATTCTCTTCATTTACATGGTTAATGGTTTCCTTCATTTTCTTTATTAGAATGAGAAGGTGTGCAAAGTACATAGTACACACCTGCTCGATTGAAAGTTAAAACATGGTCATAATAACCCATCTTAAACTGTGAACTAGAACAGTTCATCTGTGTAGATCAGTGAAATATTTGGCAAATAATGAATTCCATTTAGGAACACTGGTCTAGAAGGGAGGCCTCAGGGAACTGAATTAATATGCAGGGACTTTTTTGGTATACATTTAAAAGTGTACACTCAGGTCTTAAGTGTTGGTTTTCAGTTGGTTTTAAGATGTTCCACGGAATTAAATGAGCCAGGGTACATTTACAGGATCTGGAGAACTATGTCATTATGCCTCTTGAGAGGGGAAGATGTATGAAAGAATGCCGTGGTAAAACACAAGGTTTTTGGTGGCCCAAATTTGGGGCAAAGGTATTCTTGGGAATACTAAAATTCTGAGTTATACAATTCTCTGTAAAGATGCATTGATAAATCTTGACAGTTCATTACTCCATCACATATACTGAAGGGTTAATTCATTTTATAGGTTTTTTTTTTGTTTGTTTGTTTTGTTTTGGTATTTTTGTTTGTTTGTTTGTTTTTAGTGAGTGTTTAAGAGTTCAATGAGTTGGATAACTTGCCTCTAAAAAACTCAGAAGTTCTGCTTGCATGTTCACAGATGAAGACTTTGCTGCATGGAAATTCTGTGATTGGCCATCCTGGCCATTCTCACGCCTACTACTTAGGAACACACAGGAGACTAAAGAAACCAAGCCGGAGAAAAACATATAAACCTGCTTATTATGACATCTATATGGCTGTCATTATTATTTCCTTTCTACTTAGAAAGGCTTTTGAAGGTTGGAGGGAGTTATTTACTATCAAGTGAACCTTTTTTCAGGATTCATTGTGAAACACCACACTTGCCTTCTACACAAAGAAGATTAAATTAATCGGAGTTTATTGAGCTCTGTAGACGTCTTAAAGGGCCACAGACAGCAGGGATCATGCTCCCAAAGTGCAACGTGTAAGAGTAACAAAACCAGGAAGGAACAGTGTCCCAGTTCTTCTGAAGCATGCGAGGCTTGTGAGCACCTATGCCTAGTGATCTACATTGAAACACATTGCTCAGCTGTGCCTCCCCAGCAAAGTCTATGTGTAGGCCTTGTCTGAGTTGGTAAAAAGTGAGTTGAATTTATTTCTTGAAAATTTTTCATTATCACTTCAGATTTCAGATTGTCTGTGGTGTTCAGGTGGAATTCTCTAGTTTTCCACCATCTGCTATAATTCATTGGTAAAGGTGGTGGTGCAGCATATGATGTAAGGTAGGACATAAACAGCACTTCTCCTCCTGGCTGAATTCAGGCTAATTTAGACGATTGAAAATGTCCAATATTTACACTGGAGAATTAATTAATATTTGGACTTCCCACAAGCCACTCGCTGTTAATTTTCCAGAATTTTCTTTTGCTGTTTTTCAACCAGTCCCTATTGCATTCTGTACAAAAGCTGACATTCCTACTTGGGGTCATGTAGCTAAGCATTTCTTTCACCCCCTACTGCCTGCCACAGAGGCTTTGTCTAGACTTAGAAACACAAGCTAACTGAGATTGATTTATCCCAGTCTGGACAAGCTGTACAGCTCTCAATCTCAAATTTGATCTCTTCCCATCTGTATTATCTTGGATTCATCATAAGCCTTTCTCTGTAACCAAGATATCCATGTTTTAGTACTAAATATCAAGACTCCAGAACCTACCAAACTTTTGTGACTCTTTGATTAAGCTTGTGTTTCACCAAAAGTCTGCAAAGGACTTTTTATTGCTTTTTGAGGCTTTTTTTTTTTTTTTTTTTTCACATGTTAATATTTTTCTTCAAGAAGAGAAAATTCTTCCTCTGCAGTATTTAGTCCTTGATGATAAACAGAAGATGATGCCTTTTTATTTTTTTTTTTTTTATGGATAGCCATATCCAGGAAAAAGCTGACTCCTAAAAAGTTACTTTGAACATATATAATCAGATAAGAATAATTTAATTAAAGTCCATTAAAAATCTAATATTTATTATTAGCTTGTGTACTTCCTAATTGTTTTATAGGCTTTTATTTTTATGGCAAGATTCCAATCATTAAAAATCCATGGAACTTGATACATATACAAGCAAAGAAATGCATTTGAAACTTTGTTTAAAGAGGAAATTGTCAGAAATGTCAGAGCATAACATTTCACAACAGAGAAAAAATAACTTTGCTTTTAATGATGTGGTTCTTCTCTTCCTTGTTAATATATTAAAAATACATTACCAATTTTGGAGGGCAAAAGGGGAAAGGGGACTGCACTTAGAAAGTGTAGGACTGTGTAATGTCCGTAATGCCAAGAGATTAAAAAATAAATCAATATATCAGTGTTCACCCAGTGCATTGTCTTATCCAATTTTTCTTGTGAACACCAGAAATAGATTCTGACCTCAGCCAAATCTTGATGCTGGAAATACTACCCTTACTCAAAAGAGAACTAATTTAACTTTTTTTTAATGAATAGCAGTTTATAAAATGGGACTCCTGAGTGCAAACATTTTTCTAAAGACTCTCTGGGACTACTCTGTGCACTTAATTAGGTAGTATCCTTATGTCTGAATTAATGAGTTAAATATGTAGAACCCTTACAGATACAGTAATGTCAACTAAAAAGGAATCAGTGCAGAGAATATGAAATGTTGATTCTATTAGTTCTGATTTATAGAGAGCTGATATCTTGATGTCACCCGTTGTAGTCTTGCATTGATTTTAAGAGGTGAGGAATGTCAGAAAGAAACATTTACTTCTGTTTTCTGGTTAGAAATTAAACACAAGTGTAACAAACACAAATATAGCTTAAACAGCTTTAAATTTAAATTTCTAGCCTGAGAGTCAAAAACATAGGCAATGGGAAAATAATGATACAGTTACCTGGGGAATTCAGCCCAAGGGGAATCAATTTTATCATAAAGATCATGCTTTTAATCCACCTCTACCTAGGTGCCAGATGGTCAAACCAAAGAATCAACACATTAAGCAGATGGACTTGGTTTCTGATACCCAGTTTCTAGAATTGCTTCATGTGGAAGGTTACTTCTACTGAGCAGAGAAAATTATTTTTCCCCAGATGGTGGCAAAAAATTGCTCACTCTTTTATTATTAAAGGTTCTCAATTATCTTTCAAAGTTAGGCAGTAGCATTAAAGATTTCATCCAAGGCAAGCAAAAGGTATCTATTGATGTTGGTAGGTTTGGATCTAACCTTAAAAGTGGGTGATTAAAACTTAGGGACAAGGAGTTGTTAAGGTACGTAAGCCGGGTGATTAAGCTTTACTCTGTGTTGAACTAGAAAAAAGCCGCTGGACATGACACAAGAGACCATGGGATGCAACAAATTACTCTGTGAGACTCTGGCCAAAGCTTGCAGGGATGGATGGATTCTGTGGGTGTTTAAGGAGGAATCTGATCAGACACAGCCAAAACCCACAAATACATAGACAAGAGTGCTTAGGAGCTTTTGGGGAGGAGAGTCTTGCTAAAGCTACACACAGTCACACACAGCAGTAGCTGTAAGTCTGGTTAGGGCTGAGATTACATGAGCAACTATTGCAGAAATACAATATTTGAGTTCAGATTTGACAAAACTGGGGCAAATAGAGAGAAACAACTGGGTTCAGATTGTTTATTTGAGAAGAGACAAAAGCAGTGAAAGAACCAGCATGCTAAAACTAGAAAAGTAGTGGAATATGAAGTGGGAATAAACTTGAAGCCTGACCAGCTGGAGAGGAAAGCACGGGACAGGGCCATCAATACTACTGAAATGTATGTGACATTACACTGGTTCTGTTTCTGCAGCTGTTGTAAAAGGTATGGTTCCCTGTTTGTGCTGGTCGTTCACACACAGTATGTGCATGGGGTTACACATTCAGCCCTGCTCATGGATGGACCCCAAAATGGAAAAAATAGCAGCTTTATATCCAGCAGTCCAGGAAAGGAGAAATCCTCAGGTCTCAAGAACTAGCAGATGTGTTTTTCTGCTAACAAAAAGTGTCAAAAGTATTTAAAATTATCCTAGTAGATATTATAGGACAATAGAGCTGAAAACAATGGAACTCTATGAAAAGCAATAAAGCTCCATTAAACCTTGTTCAGGCTGCTACAGACAACCATGCATTAGTTACCAGCTGTACATAAGTATTTAGTCAAAGTCTCTATTTCAGTGACAATTCCCCATCAAAGGGATAAATGGAAGCATTGTTTGATGGATTCAACAAGTTGGCTCTGTAGATATCTGTACATCCAGAGGTTAGAAGCAGGCATTGTTCTGAATGGACCATGTGCCTTCCCAAAGCTGACACATTTGAACTGGATTCCAATCTTCCTCCCCACATCTCATCTGCTCATGATATTTGCATTAACTCACAGCCTAGAGATGAGAGACTATTAATATTGATACCCTGAAAAAAATCAATCAATCAATAAATAAACGAACATAAAATTTTTAGGCATATATGTAAAGTCACTATGTATTCATTTTGGGCCAAACCAAAATGCCCATTTTCTTACCAAGTAATGTGTATTTCCTTTGAAAATAGCATTCAGACCAATAAAAAACTTTTGATTTAACTGTAAGCTGTACTGTTCATTTTAGCATTTTTCCTCCGTTTCAAATGCCATCACTATTTTGAAATTATTAATTTCTGAAATAGAATTCCATTTGGGAGACAAAGAACCTAGACTTGTAGTGAACATCAGTCTGTGGAATTTTTAAAGGTTTTTCTCTTTAGTTATTTGACTATGGCTATTCACAGAACCAAGAACATTGACTCCAACCATTATGAATTCCTTCAAACTTTGAATCTTGTGAATAGTCTAACTACCTCACAAATTATCACTTTCCTCTCCCAAATCTCTCTCTAAGTGCAAAATAAATCCATTCCCTCTACCACCTGTTTACCTGCGATTATCTGCTGGGCAACAAGGAAGGAAATTTTTATGGAGTGCAGATTATTTGTCATTAGGCAGATGCACAATACACTGCACATCATGTTTTGGGTGTTTTTATAAATAACAATAAAATTTTACTCGCCAGCCCAACTGCTAAACTTGGTCCACTTGTAATTAAATACAGCCTTCTGTTGTTAAAACAGATCAGGTTTCCAAACTACACTGGCTTCATGGACTGATATTTCTGTCCAATGACCAAGTTTAGACAGGCAGGAACTTCTGTTCCTCCTTGTCCTAAGGGACTGCTTTAGTTTCATACAAATATGACCTTTGAAAGAAAAGGATAAAATATGCTTTTTGCCAGAAAAGGCTGGTGAAAGTCATTTCCCCTGTGAAAATAAAGAGAAAAGACCAAAATATTTAGTTCTTTTGAGGAACAGTTTGCATCTGTTTCAGGTGCATTTGCCAGTAGAGATAATTTTAAATGCAAGCACTTTGCAGCTTTGACAGTGATATTAGCTATAAAATACTGTAACACAAACAGGACAATAGCTTGGAAAATCTGAATGGAAATGGCAATGATCAAGGATGGAAGAAAAGTTATTCTTTATTGCGAATGTGTATTTTCTGTGACTAAATATCCTCTTGAAATTGTCTTAGCTCAGTAGCCAGTACCCATTTGTTTGTATTAAAAATGAGATAATAAAGAATTTAAATAGTAATGATAATAATATTCTTCTTTAAATTTAAACTTCTTCATTAGAAATAATGAAGATTTTCTTACACAGAATAGCTGTCTGGGCAGGCACTGAGAGTACAGGGCAGTGCCACAGCTGCATGATAGGGATGGCATTGCTCTGCAGATTTACTGCACTGCAGGACAAGCAGAGAGAGCAGAAATGCAAACGGCTGTGTAGGTGAGCAGGTGAGACGTGACATTGACCAGACACTTTAAAGATAGTTTACCAAAGGAGACAGGATTGGTATGACCTTGTCCTGACTCTTGTGTTATTTATTCTGTACTGACGGGTTAATGATTCTCTATAGCAACCACCCCAGATTGGTTCAGGGATATCCGTGGCTCCCGAGAGACTCACTTGAAACAACCCCTCTCTTTATGTAATCATTCATCTTATCTCAAAGCAGTGTAAGACTATGAGGTAGGCTATAGAATAAATATGATGGGAACTTTATTGTTTATATCTTAATTCCTAGGAAAACCTGACTTCTTGGGGTACAGCAGAAACAGCCCTGGGAAGGTAAAGTAGAGCAAGAGCTGACAAGCAATGGAAGGGGAGACAGAGAGAAGAAAAGGTGTGTGGCAAATGGAGATATTTACAGGGGTTTTATGGCCTCCTGCTTCAGGGGGTAATTTTAATTTTGGGTCTGGAAAGTGTCTTTGATGAGTCCCAGAGTCAGCCAGGACTTAAAGCTGAGACTGTCAGCACCTCCTTCCTAAACAGAGGGCCCCAAATCCACCAAAGGAGCTTGACAAATCTAGACCTAACTTTTATAAGAATTTCAAGGTGATCGTCAAACTTTGTAAAACAGAGAAGAACAACTTGTTTAGTAAAATGCAAAAGACTTTGAAACAAACCCCCTCTCTGTTGATCTGTTCCATAGGGAGATCCTTTTCTTCCCGCCTTCCCTCTACAAGCTCTGGGTTAAGAGCCTTCTTGTCCTCTTCACCATTCCACCCCTGCTTCTATGTTTGCCCCAGTGGCTCTCAGCGCATGCAGATGCCCATTTCTCTCCTAGTTTGCCCCGTCCAGCTCTGTTGCCCTTCTGGAAGAAATAACTTTGCACCAGAGAGGAATGCAGCTTCCTCATTTGCTTATCAACCACATTCAATGAAAGGACTTAACAGACATTGAACATCGATCCCAGGATCCTCTACACCTCTTCTTGGGCTGCAGGGAATTCCCAGCAGGGTTATGGCCAAAGGATGTCTCCCATCCATCATATGGATGCTCTCCACATGAAAGGTAAGACACAAGGAACCCTGACCCCCATAGAGGAGGGGCTGGAGTTCAGCTGGGATGTGCTGCACAGCTGACTTTTCATCCAAGGCCTATATGCAAGGTAACCAAATCCTGCCCTACTCTCCGTGATTAAGTAATATGAATACAGCATTTTCTTTCCCTGTATTTGGTCTATCCAGTTGACTGCAGTTGAATAGGAGGAGTTTCAGCCTCTGGATTTTATTTTCATGGTAATTTTCATGGTTCCTTTCTGTGCGTTAATGCATTTGGAAAACTGTTGCTGCAGAGCACACCCAGAGGTGTGACCATCCCTATGTATTTTAATTTCTCAGTTTGTAAAGCAGGAAGGACTTCTCCAGTTGTACACCCTACTTCCATACTTACAATAGGCCTGTAATTTTTAGAGAAGAAGCTGTACATATGAACTCTTTATTTTAGAAGGGCTTTTTTATTTTTTTTTCTAAATTTATTTAAAAATGAAAGTGCTGTGGAAGTATTAAGTGCAAATGATTTACAAGACCACATGCACATAAAAACAAATCTTTCTTAATGTGTCCTATATTGTCTGGTGTACTGAAACAAAAGGAAAATTTTGAAATTTTAATTTTCTGGACTAAGGTATTTGGCAGTACATAGTACAGACTCTCCTACAACAAGAAATCTCCTACCACAGAAGCAAGGCCTATCAGCATTGAATTGTGAGAGAGAGTTTGGTTGTTTGTCCAAATTTGAATAGGGTTAAGATAATTCTAAAGGATTTTCACCCTTTCCCTTTGAAAAAAACCAAACATATATATACACATGGGCATATTTAAACCATTCACTGCTTTGAATATGCCCCAGCCAGAAGAAATTACTAAATTTTGTTTGGGTAGGTTTTCTATCCATCATAGGCCACAAAATGTCACCTAATACACTTCTTATGGTCATCCATATGTTGTTTGGGACAAATATGATCCAAATGCAGCCCACCACATTTGGGGGGAGAAGGACAACTTTATCTTTCTCATCTCTGTCTGACGTCCAAAGCGCGGAATAATACTTTTGCAATATTACAGATACTATAAAACTTATAAGCACAAAATTCCTTGATTTGACCCTTTCTCTTAAAGGAATCATTGAAGATGCTCTGAAAGCCTACATTTCTGTGGACACAGCATATAAATAAGTGCATGAAAAATCTCAGAATCTCTGTATATAAACAATTAACCTCAAGACAGGAGCAGAAGTAAGTGAATTTTATATGATAAGTAAAGTAGGACTGCAAGTTGCTTGTATGGTGTTACAAAATCCTTATCATATTTTCTTTTTTTTTAATTTCAAGCTTTTTCTCAAAGGAAAATACACCAGCAACAACACACAGTTTGATGTCACATGGAGGAACTGTATAAGAATAATTATAAAGACATCATTTCTTTTCATATTCATGGGGTGTTCTCCAAGCTCTGAAACAGCTTGGAGGTAGACAGAGGGGCTGTAGCTGCCCAGGCTTTATGGCTTGTATATAAATATTGAGATTATCACATCTTAGAGTTTCTTCTCCACACCGTGTGGGAATTTATGCTTCTCATTATTCAGTTCATAAATTTTCTTTTTGATAAGGATGCTGTTACAGTGCTGGTTTGGAAAGAGGGGAAAGAATTCAATTGTGTAAATACTGAAGTGGTGCTTTAGACATGCCAGGTTATCCCAAACATTCCCATGAAGCAGATAGATATGACCAAGAAACTTCTGGAACAGAAACTCCAAACCAAATGGGGTATCCCAGGGAATCGTCTATAATACTAGACAACTTAGTTTAAGAAACAGAAGCCCATCCTGTGGGGCATGGGTGAGAGAGATGCAAAATGATTTATCAGGCATGCCTCAAATGCTGTACCACTATCGGCCAGCTGCAAAACTCTCCTTAGCACAAGAAGTAACTTCACATGTTTTTTTGGAACATATTTGATACTGAAAAGATATAAGATTTATTTTTCCTTTTATTGTCAATAATGACATATGGAAAGTAAATGCTGAACTATACTCTTTATGGAAGGGGACACTCTGCCTGTATGTGAGTCAGTATATTTAAGGATTAATTTTTCCTCTGAAGGGCATCAAGAGTGACAATATTACCAAACAAAATGCTGCAGGCAATACCAACAGTGAAGGTCTGTGAATTTAATATTTAGTTTCACCAAAGTTTACTGAGAAAAATAAGATTGGATTTCGGAGGCTAAATCATGCATTTCTGTTTCTCAGAGTGAAGACTGAAAGAGTGCTGGAGCATTTCATTTATTCTTGAGTTTGTGCATTTCAGACAAATTTCTTGCCTTTCTTTTCTTTCAATAAAATGGATTAATTTTGGTCACTCCCCCTTGTCTCCATCCTTTCAATGTGCCCCAGTAACACATCTTAGTAATTCCAGAAAAAATATTCCCCCAAGCAAATATTTTTTTCAGGAATGTAATAGAGAATAAAGTAGGGAGACAGCAGTGTTTCATTGATATTAAAACCCAAATCTATGAAAATTGATTAAATGGCTGATTAGAACTTTTCTGAAATTGGTGACAATTATGCAGTTTGCCTGGTAAATATTAAGACACCCACACCATCTGAGGACAATAGGCACAACAATAAGACATTAATTGATAGAGTGCTGGTAGTTGCATTAAAGACTTTGCCATTGGTATTAAAGAGGATGTTTATAAAATTGTCCCCTGTGAATATGTAAATCCAAGTAAAACTAAAATTACAGAAGACTCATCTTCATTTTGCAACTTGATTAATTATATTTTGGTAATGGGCCAACATAAAGCAGAAACTTTTCACTTTTTTAATGCATAGAATGGCCAAAAAAAAATCAGTATTAGAGCAGAATTTCAGCATGGGTACAGTTAACCTGTATATCTACAGAAATTCCATTTATAGGATTATAGAATGGTTTGGGTTGGAAGTGACATTAAGAATTATCTAGTTCCAACCACCTTGCCATGGACACAGACACCTTCCACCAGATCTGATTCCTCAGAATCCTATCCAACATGGCCTTAAATACTTCCAGGGATGTGAAAGCTACTTCTTCACTGGACAAGCTGTTCCAGTGTCTCACCACCCTCACAGTGAAGAATTTCTTTCTAATATCTAATCTAAACCTACCCTCTTACAGTTTGAGGCCATTCCCCCTTGTCCTGTTATTACACGCCCTTCTGACACATGACATGCTTGCTATGCCAGACATGGGATTTTTCCACTTTTCCCAGGTGCAAAATATGATTTTTCATAAGAATAGTCTACAGATATAATCTACAGATTTACCATGTACTATTTTTGGAGACTTATGTCTGTACCTCACATAGGCTATGTAGCCAACAGTGCAAGGTGCAACCACAAGCTATTGCATCGTATTTTAATTTATGGGCAGAGCAGTGGCATGTATGGCTTAGCAAGTAATGTCATCATAAGTGTGAAGGTAGCTTCAATACAGAGCCATTAAGAACTAAATAATAATGGCAAATGATTTCATTTTAGTCTGTACTTAGTAATAGCTCGCCTGAGCTAAGCAAAGTGTGAATAGGTCACCCTGAAGCATGAGACTTATATCTGTCCTAAGTCCATCCTGATCAGAAATTGGAGACATTTTCTTGTTCAAATTTTTGTTCTCATTGCAGAATTGCTAAATGCCCATCTGTAACTTTTCCACAGTATAAACTCACCTAATTACTACTGAAAAAGGAATCACTACCCTTGGAGGTTAATGAGATGTTTTACACACCACAATTGCAGGGTGTTCACTTCTATAGGAAGATAGAAAGCATTGTAAAAAAAAAATATAAAATTGTACTTCAGTTATAGCTAACAATTTGTTTTGGGCGTTAGATGAAAGGCTGAGACTGCTGTCATCTGTATCTGTCTGTGATGTGTCTGCAACCTTAGCTGGCCACTAAAGATCATTTTTTTCTCACTGGAGAGAGATATTTCTTTGCTGTATTTCATTTGACCTTTTTTGGATGTGTGTGATGAGTTCAATTGCACCCTTGGAGTGTCCAAGTTCTGTGAAATGAGCCCAGTGTCAGCAGGCAGGTGCCTACACCTGCACTCTGAGTGTCTGCATCAAATGTGAATTCCACCCTCTACAATACCTTAATTTGCTGGCCCTGTTCGTTTATACACTACGGGGTCTTAAGACTCCCAACTGACCTGAGATTACCATAATTTGAGCTAGATTTGTCTGGTGATAAAGAGGACCTGGTCGTCTCTTATTTCCTTTTCATCGTCATTTATTGTCACATTTTCATGCTCATTTTCCCCCCGCTATTTTATTTCTTTGGTGTTTTCAGAGGTGAGAACTGGCCCTCTAACTCTTCTCAGCAGACATTTAGTAAAGAATTTTCTGTATTTTCTGAAACTTCACTTTAATAGGAGCAAAGTTCTGTATTCAAAGTGGGAAGATGTGGGTGTGTATCCTTCGAGCTTTACTTTGCCTGATGGGTATTTCAGCAGGGTGGAAGGAGATGTGCTTTTCACTTGGTTCTGCAGTAAGCACATGAGAAACAAAAGAAAAAGCAGAAGCCTGGAGGCAATGCTGTTTGAATACTGCCACATATCGAGGTACAGATCTTAGAACTTGTGCTGAAATATCCTCTAAATGATCAGAGCCATTGACTTAAGTGGTTCCAGGAATGCTAGAGATTGTAAAATGACTAAAAAAAAAATGAGATTCATCTTCTAAAGAATTTTATTCTGATTTATGAATTTTGTGACTTAAAAAGGCTTAAAAATGACCATACTTTCTTTTTAATTGAAAGTCTCTTGCTATATAAATTAAAAAAAAAAATACACTTCATTTTAAGGGGTTACATCCTCAAACTAGATATATTTTGTTGAGAACTGGAATTTTTCTGTATTTAGATTTTTTGTCCCAAAACAGCTTTCTGGACTAAATGCAAAACCAGCACATTCTCTTTACATACAGACTGGAATTTTCAATGGAAACATCTCTGACTATATCTATTCTAATATTCTGGACCATGGCTTTTGATGGGTCCAAAGAGATCTGTCGCTTCTAAAATGTTTGAGCCTCATGTCTACAGCAAAATCATAAAAACTTATCCAAATTACATAACTACATGAATGTAAAGTGATTTAAGTAAGATAATTTATAGACACATTGATTTACTAATAATATGTATTTACATTGCTTCATTAAACCATTAAAAATTAATTTGGAATTAATTTCCTGCAATCTCCCATGCAAAAAAATTCTTACAGAAAGAAGTGATTGCTTATCTTTGGGTTGGCATATAACTAATCCATCTGCCTAGATATTTAGCATGCAGTCATTTGTGACAGATTAAAAATCTTAAAAAGATACATGGACAAAAACAGTGAAGATATGAGTTTTATCTGCCTGTGCTCTGCACAAAAATACTATCCCAGTGCTTGCCACATTTCAGTAAACACTGGCTAAGCCCTATGGTGAGGTAGCCATGGGCTGCCTCTGCCCACACTCTAAGATGCAAAGCTTTACACTGTAAAGTGTAAGTGTTCAACAAATGACAGGATGTGGCCCTTGGTTCTGTGATTTATTTGACATGGTGGTGTTCAGACAAAAGCTGGACTCAATGATCTTGGAGGACTTCTCCAAACTTAATGATCCCATAATTCTAAAGGTGTTTCAGAGGAACTGGCACAGGGTCTGTCCTGCACTAAGTTTAGGGTGAGGATGGTGAGGCTCTGGCAGAAGTTGCCTGAAGAAGCTGGGGTTGCCCCATCTCCGGCAATGTTCAAGGCCAGGCTGGATGAGGCTCTGAGCAACATGGTCTAGTGGAAGGTGTCCGTGTCCATGGCAGAGGGCTGGAACAATATGATTTTAAAGGTCCCTTTCAACACAAACTGTTTTATGGTTCCATGATTCTATGAACTGAGTATAAGTCATGGAAAACCCCTGGCTCTGCTGATCTATCCTTTTCCCTGTGACCACTTCTTTGCCCAACAGGAGGTGACAGTGGAAACAGCATTGCTTACTGTTGCACCTGAGAAAGTATAATTTTCATTCCCTTTTGTTTCCCAGAAGAGACATGTACCAAAGGAAGGCAGGGCACCATTACCTGCTTCCTCTGGAAAGTTGTGCCTCACTGACTGTGACAACAACTCAGCATTTCAAAAAGGTGGTGGTGCAAAATCAGTATTTTGACTCCTCATCTTGTGTTCCCTGAATGAAAGATGATTGCATTGTGCACAGATCCTTCTGTGCTTACTTTTTTCTTTTTGCTGATGGGATAGGCAGTCTTAGGTACTTCTGAGGATAAGCAGCAAACACCAGCTTCCTTCTCCGTTTCTCAGGCAAAAAAAATTGCAATTTTGTCATATTAGGTAATTTAGTTTTCTCATTGCCAAGAGGAATGAATGCATCAATGGATTGCTTTTCTAGGATTGCCCCTGCAAGGGTTTCTGTAAATGCATCTTTGCAGCAGCCCTGAGCAGAACAAAGTATAGCATCATCAGAAACACCTGCTGATTTTGGAACTTTGTGGTTTTGGCACCAGCAACTGGAGCAAGTGCAAGTGCACATGGCAGTGTGCCAACACCAGTAAATATCAAGTCAGGCTAAATGGTGAATAGGGTGAAATGGTCCTAAGCTGGTGGGGTGTATGTGTTTCTGGGGGTGTACAGCTGAGTGTGATGGGATCTGGTGTGGTTTTTCCACAGAAGCTGTGGGGGCCCCACACCTGCAAGTGCTCAAGGCTGGGTTGCATGGGCCTTTGAGCAACTTGGTCAAGTGGAAGGTGTCTCTTGACAAAGGGATACCTTGGCATGGGGGCTGGAACTAGATGAAGGTTCCTTCCAACCCCAGCCATTCTATGATTCCATGATTCTACAATTCCATGGCTGCTGGAAGGATTGGGGGTATAGGCCAAATGGTGAAGAGAGTATAGTGTTTGGGAGTTGACCAAGTTAACAGGATGTGTCTGTGTGTGGGTGTCTAGAGGGGGCAAGTGCGAAACTGGTGATATAGTGTCAGCTACTGGGCAGACTGAATCCCCTTCCTGAATGGATCCACATTGAATATATCTATACATAAAGATTTTTTTTTCTACTAATGGGCTTTCCACCTGTCAGAGGATGGAATGAAGCCATTGGTGCTGTTTTTGTTCATGGAAACACCGGATTTGCCAGAATGTGCAAATTCACATGACCGGGAATCTGTTTACTGGGGGCACATGCCCAGACTTGCTCCTGCTTGGACCTGGAAGCATGGAGGTCCAGCTCCTCACCTTAATTGAGCTATCAATTTCAGCAACCCCTGAAAGCTTGCACATAAACTTGGGTGAAACTACCCATCCAGAGCAAACTTTGCATGTGCTTCTCTCTTGGACAGGTGATTCTCAAAGGCAGAATGAGTCTCTTGTATTTTCTGTGACTTTGACTGAAGCAATGATGAATAATTCCAAAGATGCCTCTACTTCCTATTAGATGAGTGCTCACAAGCATCAGAACAGAGAGGGCATGTTGAACATATTTCAAGATTTCAGAAACTGGCTTGAACACCACATCCTGTTCTCCTTGGCTTGCTATCCATTTGCAGCATATCTGAAATTTTTTTTACCCTTCATTGATTTTGATGGGTCCAAATTCCCTTGGCTCTATTCTTTCCCTATATCCTCCAAAGGACTTTTCTCATTCTGGATCACCTCAGTGTCCTATCTCCTTCAGACTGCTTCCAGATATGTTAAAGACATCTTTGGAACCCCTACCAGGCAGCTTCTTTGTCTGACAGGAGCCTTCCAAAATCTTCCACAAAGCTCTACTTTCTTGCAAATCCTTTACCACTGAGCCTGCTGAAAAAGAAAAGAATCCCTCAAGAGATTGGCCATTGCTTATCAGGCTGAACAAGAAAGACAATGTTTCCTTCTGTTGTCCTGTCTCTTTGCATGAGGCTGTTTTCTCTTGCCTTACAGTTTACATACAAGCTCTGAGAGACAGGGACTGTCATTTTAATCTGTATTTTTCAGTGCTTAGCACAACAGCTCATGACAAGGCCTCTAGGCATTACAGTAATATAAACAGCAGTAACAAAATAAATATGATGGCTATTCCTAAGGCGTGGCTTGAAAAAACTACCTGGTCACTTCACTTTTCTGGACCTTTATTCATTCAAGGTCAAGGAGGTGAAAGAGCAGAGCTTTCTTGGTAAAATCTCTCAACCTTTCCTAACCCAAGTAATGTCTGCAAGTTCTTTTTATTGTTACTTGTCACATTACAGTTCCGCACAGTTAAAAAATATCGTAGAAGCTACAGTTATTATAGTTATTAACATTTTATGGCCTTGTTATTCATACCTTAAGCTCCTTAAAATGAAGTGGTGCATTTTAAGAGAGCAGCATGTATTTAATTGATTTCACTGTAAAAAGGTTGTCCTACTTCAGTGGTTTCCAGTCTTTTTCCTTGGGTTTTGCATCTATTAATGATGACAATATCAATTTTATGTCTTTAAAAGAAGTGATACAAAGCACTTACAATTTTCTTACTGTGCTATCTATCTGCTCTTGGTTTAAACATTCTTGCCTCTTTCATAATCAAACACCATGGAAAGATTTGCAGGGTTCTGAGCTACCTGTTCATACACATATCTGTGTCTGTTTTGCAGTACAATGCCATGGATTCATTGGCAGTATAATTGTTCTTGAATTAGGCACCTTTGCCATGGTGTAAGTACATATCCTTGGAGAGCTACTAGGAAGTTGCTGATGTCCAGTGAGAGAAGTTTATCTTACCTAATTTTTAAATGCCTGTAGAACATTTGTATCTACGCTGTATCTACACTGATTTCTTTAGATACTGAGCACTCATATCTACAGTGATTTCTTTAGATTCTTCTTCCATCTGCTGTAGGAAAACAGGGCTGGTCACTTGAACTACCTAAGGCATATAGGGCACCTTAAGATCAGCCTCCCTCTACATATGCCCTGTTTTCTCCTTTGATTTTGTGGGAATCCCAAAGTAAAATAGTCGAGGAGATAATCCTATGCAGGACTTGTGTAGTGGTAGCTTTTTATATGATGAAATTCCTCAGTGTCAAGACCCAAAATCTAAATATTTATCGAACACTTCCCTTTAATGTCATCCATTTTCTCTAAAAAGGAGCAGAGACTGCCTCATTCTAAGTGCTTATACAGGCACAACCCAGAAGGCTTAATTCCCCACCAGGGATTGTAGTCACTGGAACATAAAACTAAACCGTTCTGGTCACTCAGAAGTACTGAATAGCAGCTTCCTTATCTGTTCTGACTGAAAGAACTTATACCTGCACTTGGACAACGTAAGCTTATATTTCTATGAGATCAGGAAGGTCAAAACCAAAGAGAATGAAAAAAAAAAAAAAAACCATAGGCAATTGAATTACAGAGCAGTGATAAAGTCAAAGTAGTATATGTTCACTTTATCTTTCCCAGACTGCATGAGTCATTACAATTTTGATATTTCAGTGTACTGGCAGAGATTGATGGAATAGGAAATGGCTACTCATACATACATTTTCATAAAAGAGGGCAATGAGAAAGGAAAGAAGTACAAATGTAAACCCTTCTTTTCCACATCACATAGCCGTACACCTGGCACATATCAGCTCTGCTGGCAGATTCTACTGTGGACAAAGCCAGGAGCTGAATGTGGTGTGGCTGTTGCCAAACACGCAGAGACCAACAGAAGTCTTGTATTGTAACTTCTGCAACACAGGTAGCATGTCAGGACAGTGTATAGAAGGTCATGTAACATCTGCCTGTAGGTTTCCACTGAGCTGAAACCCCTGAAAACACCCAAAGATTTAAAAGACGTGAATGTGTGGCATGGATATGGTTTAGTGGCGGACTAAGCAGTACTGGATTAATGCTTGACCTCCATGATCCTAAAAATTTTTCCCAATCTAATCAATT
Source organism: Sinosuthora webbiana (assembly GCA_013397395.1). NCBI lineage: Eukaryota > Metazoa > Chordata > Aves > Passeriformes > Sylviidae > Sinosuthora > Sinosuthora webbiana. The sequence goes on from VXBN01003839.1 coordinate 1,104,014, forward strand.
CTATCATTCTGTGATTCTAAATGCAGAATTTTTGCAATCTATAACATACTGTATCATTCATGCAGCTTTGTTTTTTCAGGAAAACTTAAATAATTCAACATTGCTTTACCACTAGTTCTCTTTCTCTCAAAATAAAAAGAAATTTTTGAGTCCAACCAAAGTATTAGATATTTTCCTTGTTCTTCTTCAAAGGTATTGCATAAGCACATGTAGGTCAAAGAGAGAGCTGCAAGGAAGAAAAGTGTCTGCCAAATATTTTTGAGCAATGTATTAACATTATTCAAATTCCTTTTAAAGAGGCGTCCTTCCCCCCACAGTTTCTTCTTGACAGGTGTCAGTTGATGAAGAGATGAGTGCGGGGGTGGGTGTTCTTATCTAAAAGGATTTTAAATAATGTTACTGACATTATTTGAATCAAAATTACTGCCTAAGTAACGTTATAAGGAATTTTGTCTTTTAAAGGGTGTTCAATTATGTTACATTTCTCAGCAGCCCTGCCTTTCATACTCACTTTCTCTGCTATGTGGGACACGTGGATTTGCATTTTCCTGGGGTATCAGATGCCATAATGGCACATGATGGGTCACTGTTATTGAATTGAACATTTCACAAACACTGGTCTATAGAGAGACCAGTGAGCTTCAGGGGTCTGAAATGCTGACTTGGTTTGCTGTGCACCTGTGACAGTTCACCAACTGGTGTGGCTCAGGAGAGATTGAGGTCTTGAAACATTAGGCAAGAGTGATTGGGTTTGCACTTTAAGAAGTCCTTTAAGAAGAGCTGAGGAATGGCAGAGGATTCCTATGAGAGAATATTAAGTGAACTTGGCCATATTTATGCTCTGTGCCTTTTCTCCCCCTGCATTTTTTTTTTCTGATCTATAATAATAAAAAAAAGAAAACAAAAGGAAAAAAAAAAGGAGGGATTTTCAGCCTCTCTGAGTGTCCCTTTTTGAAGTAAAACTAATAGCATGTTTTTTTTCCTTAAACTTGCCCTAAAATTAGGAATAATAAACCTGTGATGCTTCCATTGAATTTATTTCTGCATATGTTTTGAGATGTCAGCCAAGAGACTGGCATAGTTTAATTATAGAGTGGCAGATGATATGTTTGAGAAAATTCTACATTTTAATAACCATTCAAAACTAGATTCTGTTGTTGATAAACACAGGAATTGTGTTCTACCTAATTCTTTACAAGGAATAGAAAGTGAAATGAGGAAAGTAAGAATAAGATCCCTTTGAACTCTATGTCTGATCCTGCTGGTAACTTATTATAGAATAGATCATCACAGAAAAGTTTAGGTCTTGTTGCCATAGTACCTGGAAACTGATGTAACAATTTTAGTATTAGAGGTGCTAGGAGGAAGACCTCAAGGTAAAATTAAATTTTTTTTCTTAATAAGGGTTTTTAAAACTTGAAATGCTGTGGAACTGGGAGTATTTTTTAGAAATTATTCACGTCCTGTATATAGAAGGAAAAAAAAAAAAAAAAGCATTATATGGTCCCTAATGAAAATAGCATAGAGTTTGCTAGATGATCAATACAACTGTTATGGCTTATGGTTGAAAACAGTTGTTTGCTGAATATTTGATGTTGGTATAAGTGTACATAAATTAAAAAACCCAAACCAAAAGTAAATAAAATTCTTCTTCAATGATAAAAATTCAAAGGAAAACTGAATACATAAAAAACCCCAAAACTTACGAAAGTCCCATCTTTGTACAAATTGGATCTCTACAGTAAATTTTCTAGATATGTGGAAGAATCTTTCAGTCCCTAAAGAAATTATTCTATTCATTGTGTATTTCTTTGTTTTATATTGAATGAATCTGTGAAAAAAACAATCTCTTAGTACACTTTCTCTTCCATGAGCTGAATTTATTGGAGGTTTAGAGATGCTGTTCAATGTGATTATGTTATTAGCAATACGCTGGCTGACTGTGTAAACAGATCAAAAATTATTTTTGCATGTTTTGTGTGATTTAGAGATTTCATTTTTAATACATATGCAAATATTTATCATATAAATGTGGGGGAAGAAAGGTTCCTAGATCCACTGTGATTTTCTCTTTGACAAACAACCACCTAGGCAGGTAAATATATTATGGCATGGCCAAGGAAGGGATGCAGTGAACACAGAAAAAAGTATAATCTGGAAATTTGTGTTTGAAAGAAGCAGACCTGATGCCTCTTCTTCTTCTTTTTCTCCACAAAGGTCCATAAAGGGTAAGTTTTTCTAGGTGACTGAGAACGTTGAGATGACCCTAATTTGCTCTAAAATCTAGAATTATTTTGGACGATTTTACTTCATCTTTTCATCCTCAATAATGACTGTTTATCTAGCGTTCTTTGTGAGGTTCTCTTCAGATATGATGAAAAAGACATGATCTCTGTCTCAGTCAAGAGCAATAACAAGAGATGAAGGAAAGTAGGTGGCAAAAAGTTTATTACAAGTAAAGGTAAGTAGTTGGCAATTGCATATAAATTTCAGAACATAAACTTAACATCAGGACAGAGAGGAAAAGAGGAGTAGCTTGAGTTAAGTGCTAAAAAAGGTATTTGAAATTGCGGGAAGTAACCACCAGCTCAACAGACATAAGTGTGTTACAAAAATGTATGTGAAAAAAAATGGATGACTTGGGATTGTGAGTTTCTAATAGTCTGCACATCTTAGTAGGCTCAAAATTGTCAGAAGACTAGGATAGGTGGGACTTCACATCACTAAGTCCTTCCCTTATGTTTTTCTCTACTCCACTGCTTATGTTTACATGTCTTGCTTGATATCTAGTGCCTGGAAATGCAGAAGATGGGAAGCAAGACAGACACTGTCTAAGCTGTGAGTCTGTGACAATTCATATGTTCATGATCCCAACAGATCCCAAAGAATACAAGGAAAGAAAATTCTCTTCTCTGAAGTCTGTCATATGTGAGGGACCCATATGAATCTCTCCTCCATGCTGTCTTCCTTCAGACAAAGTTGCTAGCAAGAGATTAGAAGGTCAGCAGATCAAAGGTTTGGCTTCCATTCAGTGTAAATTTGGAAGAAAAATTTAAGGATGCACAGCAGAGAGAAATCTTTTTGGTCACTCCAGTTCTTTGTACAATCTAACTCACAGAATCTCTTTTTGGAACATGAATTACATCTTGAAATTGGTTCGGAGGTCATATCCCCCCTACTCTTCTGGGTCTGGATTTTCTTCCTAGTACTTGGTTTTTTTTTTTTGTTTTTTTTTTTTTTTCATACTTAATAATTCAGCCACAGTTATGTCCAGTTTATGACCAATTTAACCTGTGGTTCTAGTTCTTTTTTCCCTGATATTTTTCCATCCAGTGTATATATAAAGAGGATTCACAAACTGGTCTTACTTTAATAGAAGTCTCTCATTTTCTAGACATTTCAAATAGACCTCTGGTACATCAGACTTTGCACATGCTCCTGCTCAAGTTCATATTTGCAGATGATGTCTTTGAAGACTTTTTCTGTAGCACTGTGTTACCATTGCTACACATACCTTCCTGTAAGCATCATATTATTCATCCTATCTTCTTGCTGTTCCAGCACCTAAGAATCTTTTCCTCACTTTTCCACAGAACAGTGCAGTTATAGTGACATGTGCATTTTTCACCTCTACACTGCACTGCTGTTTTTCATTGCATATATTGCTGAATGTAAGAAAATAATGTACAGTCTCAGCTAGTTACTGACCTCCCCCATGTATCAAGATGAGCCATAAACATATCTGTTGATCCCCTGGCTGTCGGTGAACTCTGCTCTTCCAAGCAATTCATACATAAGGCTTCAAATACCTTAGAGATTTCCATTCTAGGTGCCTCAGCAACTGCTGGAATAATTTCTAACTCTTTAAGCATAAGTCATACAGCAGGCAGGAAAAAATCTTCCCTTTCATTGGAGATGAACGGGTTGACTGCACTTCCAGGAAACATCAGCACTGGATCGAACTACTTCATGACTGACTGAATCAAGAAGTTTCTTGGCTTGATTAAAATCTTCCATAATAAAAAGAATGGAATTTCTGACTACTATCTCCACAAAAAGATTATCTTATCTGGAAGAGAACTTTGCCCATCAATTGGTGCTAAACACTTATATATAATGATGACAACTTCAACAAAGACAACAGAAGTACAACATAGGCTCTACTCACTAGAGTGCCAATCACAGAATTCTTGCTTATCAGATAATTTTCTTTTCATTCGAATTTTCTTTTAAGCAGGAAGAACATGAGTATTACAGCAGTCCATGACATTTTCAGGGATGTCCAAAATGAATATTTTTTAAAATTAAAATAAAGTTTCTCTGGAGTCCAGCTGGTGTTTATTATGCTCTTCCATTAAAAAAAAAAAAAAAAAAATTGCTTGGACCGTTTCTTGTGCTTACAAGATGGAATTGAATGAAGATACATAGCCAAGCAGGAAGCAAAGCAAAAAAGGTATTAAGATATTCTCTTCTTAAAATAAATGTTTTTTAAAAGATTTTTTTCCCTTTTTATTAAACCAAGATATTCTCTGTAAACTGAGATCTCACAGGGTGATATCTGGAGGGGGGTTCCAGGGAATTATTAACAAAGTGCTGTATATTTTCTTTGATTATACCTAACAAAAGATGGAAAAGTAAGTAACTGATCAATAATGATCGTGTGGAGCTCACTGTCACAAAACAGCCTAGCTGAGCACCTAGCAGGGCTCCCAAGGACATGCTCTGTTTTGCAACATACAGTGGTGGAAGAGTCAACTGGTGTGCACAGATGTTTGCAAGAATTCTGCCTACAACCAAAAAAAAAAAAAAAAAAAAAGAAAAAAAAAAAAAAACAAAAAGGGCATCAGGTTTTTATCCTGATGCCTCATAGTGCAGGGACAACAAGGAGAGACCCACAACCAGTGTGTGCATGTCTTAAGACACACAGATAGGAATTAAGGTACTGCAGATACTGATGTGGGTACCCACAGCGGTACAGCCACTACATCTCCAACAGGAATGCTGTTAAAATGGGGAAAACAGCTCTGAGAAGAGGGGTGTGTGCTTCTAACTACCATGTCCTGGGAGAAATTGTGTGCACTCAATCCAGGGAAGTTGGTGGAGTCACCATCTGTGAAGGTGTTTAAAAGACAGGTAGATGTGGTGCCCAGGGACATGGTCAAGTAAGTGGAGGACTTGGCAGTGCTTGGTTAATGGTTTGACTTGATAATTGTTTCAGCCTAAACAATTCTATCATTCTGTGATTCTACAACTCTGTCTGCATGGGTGCATGTGGGTGTGATTAAAACTTTTGGGGAATAGTTATGGGAGAATGTCTCAAGAAGGGTTGGTTAGCATTTTGCAAGTGTCAGATGTTGTGGTTTATTTGTGTTATTGCTGAATTGATCCTGACTGTATAGTCCACTGATTGTGAGATAATGATGTGTCATTAATGAATTGACATACCTCCTTGATACTGATTTGATTTCAACATGAATTGAACAAGGTTTTCTTTCCCTGCAATACATAGGAGAAGAGGCATTGGTTTTAAGGCACAAAAATGAAATAATCTAGGGACAAAAATCAAATCTAAAGAGAACATGCAGGGGTGGTGGCGGGGGAATGAAAAAAATAACATTTTTATTTTTAAAATTCTTATTCATAGTAATTGCACTAATTTTCAAAGTGATACCTTATGACAAGATGCTTCCAGACCCTTTCAGCTAAACTAAAACAGAAAGCTTGTCAGAAATGGCTTTCCAGGACATTTATATCTCAGCATCCAGCCCAGCACAGGTTTCAAAGGGCTCAGGCAAGCATCTGCAATTTTTTGGTAAATCACCCTGGCCTCCTGGCTGGAGAAATTCAGACCAGATTCTGACTCAATACTCCATTTCATGATTTCAAGTCTGTCTTCAGCTGAAGTTCAGAAGCATATACTGACTGAAGGATAATAAGTACAGATCATCAAAAAGATAGATACTGATAAAGTTAAATAGAAACAGAGGCTTCTATGATGATGCTTTTCTGCACATAAACAAAGCAAATTAAGGTGTCAAGCTGTGAGATATCTACCAAATAGTAAGTACCAGAATGAAAAGTACAGTCCCAGGTAGTGGAAAAGAAATACATGGAAGTTTAAAAATATATAAATAGAAACATAGAAAGAAAGTAAAAGAAGCTGAGAATTCAGAAGTACACAGGAACACCCACTGAGTTTGTTTTGAGCTAATCCCTTCCATTTTTATTTTTATTTTATTACTTTTTTCTGAAAACTGTAACCACTGATTCTTTCTTGGTGGCCACTATGCCTCTTTTAGCTACTTAAGAAAAAAAAAACATTTTCAAAGAATTACAGCACAGCACCACCTATGGTTGGTAAAACTCCTCAGAACAACAGTGTTGAGGTACAAGCTGTGCTCAGGAGAAAGTGGGCTTTTATTTAAAAAATACTGATGAAGAACTTATGTAGCAGTAATGGAAGGGGTGTCTCATATGTAAAAGCTGTGTTGCAAAATTAATATGTATTGTCAGGGCCACATCCAGGAATAAAACTACACAAAAAGTGTAACCAAATGAAATTTATGTAAAGGAGGAGGAAAATACTCCATAGACTCAGGTGAAGAGTGAACACAATACCATAATGAACAGTCTAATAGCTACAACAAATGAGTCAGGATATCATCACATTGCATCACCTTAAAAAATATCATCTTCAGCAAACCTTGCCACCTCTAGCTGTAAGCAGTGATCCTCTATATTTTGGAGGTTTCTGTGAAACCATTTTCTTAGACAGAATACTCTTATTATGAAATAAGTTCAAAAAATGGTAAAATCAAAGCACTATTTTGCTTTACTGAAAATGAAATTTAAAAAGCAACTATTAATGAAACATGCAGATAATATTCTTGGCCAACTCCTTCCTGAGTGACACACTTTTTCTGCTTCTTCCTTTTCTCCTTAACATTTTCATCCCTGTCTTTAAGAGGATGTATACATGATGTGCCTGATACTGCTGTCATAGTTATTGTTTGTTTTAAAAAAGACTTAATTCTGCTGTTGCACAAAGATTTATTTCTTCATTCACTGAGTTACACCTGCTTTGCTTCAGTGTGAATGAAAGGAGTTTTAAACTGCTTCTGAGGATAGTACAGAGGCAATAACAAAACTGCAACTTGGTGTATATCAGACAGACAGATGAGATGTCAATCCAGAGTTCTGGCAGAGCAGGTTGCCATGGAATTACAGATACTTTCTAGATGTGAAAAATGTTATTTTAATGTCTCCTCAATTGGATAAGGAAATATTTGTCAGTTAGTTTGGGACTTACCTCATCAAGATTTCTAAAGCTAAGCATGATTAAGAAGACTGAGGGGGACCTCAGACCCTTGCAGTCTGAAAACTCCTCATGAGGGGAAGAGGGGCAAGCACTGATCTCTTCTCTGTGGTGACCAGTGACAGGATCCCCGGGAATGGCCTGAAGTTGTTTCAGGGGAGGTTTAAGCTGGATATTTGGAGAAGGTTCTTCACCTGGTGGGTGGTTTGGCACTGGCCAGGTTCCCCAGGGAAGTGGTCACAACACTAGCCTGACAGAGTTCAAGAAGGATTTGGATAATGCTCTTGGGGCACATGCTGTGATCCTTGGGGATGGTGCTGTGCAGGGCCAGGTGTTGGACTTGATGATGAACCTGATAGGTCCCTTCCAAGTCAGCATATCATGCGTGGTCCTGTATCTGATTCTGATTCAGGTTCAGCCTATGGTCAGTAGGAAAACAGAGACATCCGCAGAAGATCTGGTAATGTTCATTATTGTGAATACTCAGGTTGGGATATTTTTCTAAATAGCTTCCCTCTGCTGAGTACATATAGTAGGAACCTCATCTTGGCCTAAAAACCTAATTTTTCATGGTGTGAATTCAAGTAAAATGGATTTTACACTTCACCTTATTTTCGGTGGCAGTTATTTGGCCTTGTGCTTAATCTTTGATGGCCAGAATACAGTAAAATAGGTCTCAGATAATCCATCTGAGGACAGAATCAACTCATTAGTGACCAGGTGGGAACTCCAGGTTTAAACAACCCAAGTAAGTGAAAAGCAATAGCATCTCAAGATTGACATCTCATGACTATAAAAAAACTGAACCTCCACTCTGCAAGGTGTAGCAGGATTTTGGTAAATATTCTGTGACATCATTTTGGATAATTCCCTTGAAGAGAACTCATACATTACTCATGATCAGGCACCAAACAGTATAATGGCAAGTTAATATCCCCTTTCAGTTTGGGGCTATATTAATAACATGCCTCAACATCAAATCTCTTTTCAGCCAATTGGTTCCATCTGAGAGGAAAATGAAGTTCGTTGCAGAAGTTCAGGTGTGTGTAACCTCTGAACATGATTGCTGTAGTTTAGCTGCGGTGGAAAATATTTTACTACTTTTGATCATGCTAAAAAGAAAGAATAATTCAGGGGAGGTGACAGCCTTGTTCATCAAAGGAAGACACACAATCTTCAAGTCAGTGAATGATGCCAAGTAATGGCATGCAGAAGATCATCTCAGTGACATAGAGAGAAGAGGAAGAATACTTCTTTTGTTAATTACAACAATTAAATTCTGATGGGTAGAACATTTAGTGGTACAAAGTAATTAGAGAAGGATTGCCTAACTTAGTTATTTGACTACTCAAAAATTTGAGAGACGAGCTTTTCTACTCTGCAGGAGGCACGGTTCTATTCACAAGCATTTCCAAGTACTGGTAGTGAAGGTGAACAAACAGGTGATCTGGTTATCTTAGAGTCCTTGAGAAATAGTAACCAGAATCTGGGCCTCATGGGTGTTTAAAAAACCCAGTAGAAGTTCTTTTTCAGTTTCTCACTCACTTCAAGATGGGAAATGCCCAATTCCACAAAACAGCCTGTTCTGATGGGAAGAATATTTACAAGGGCATGTAGCAATAGAGATGCCTCACTGTCCCACCTGGGTTGCCAGAAACTGATGCCTTGGGAAGGCTCACCTGAAACAGAGACTGGACAGAGCTAGACAATAAAGTAGATATTTTTTGAAAGGCATTTAAGCATACTCTTTGGGCAGAACCTGACCAGGGCCACACCCAAGGTGGACCCAAAATGGTCACAAAATGAATGACTGGTGGTCATCCACCACCAGTCTTACACTTTTGGAGGTCTTACACTTTTATTAGTTTTGGTCCATTTGCTTATTGGGGTTTAATTGTCCAGCTTCAAGTTCAGGTTAATCACAGCTTTAGGTTGTGAGGTCCCATCCTTCTTGTTTTCTCTCTTCAGTCCACTGTTGTTTATGTTTTTGGGCCTGAGACTTGTACTCGTTGTCCTTGGTCTTCAGCAGGAAAAGGATTTGTTTTGTCTATCTACTCTGGGAAGAGAGCTTACTAACACTTAATATGAGGCTCAGAACTGCACCCCTAGGCAGCACAGCATCTGAAAAATATGAAAGCTGAAACTTAAGGCATCACCAATAGGACAAGGGAGACTGGATTCAAACTGACAAAGGGCAGGTCTAGAAGAGACATTAGGTAAAAATTCTTCATTGTGAGGGTGCTGAGGCTCCCTCAAAACATTTTCCAGATAAGATGTGAGTGCCCCATCCCTGGAAGTGTTCAAGGCCAGGTTAAAAAATGCTTTGAGTAACCTGGTCTAGTGGAAAGTGTCCATGACCATGGCAGAGAAGTTTGAACTAGATGACCTTTAATGTCCCATCCAACCCAAACCCTTGTATGACTCTGTGACCCTTTGACATCAACAGTAACAAAAGCAATTGGAAATGGCTGCCAAATTACAATTCTAGTCTGAAAAAAGCAACGTGACAGGACTTTTCTATAGGCACTATTATATGACAAGAAATTGGAGAAAAAAGATAAATAGCTTCTCATCAGTAAGCAGTCACCTCAACTAAAGAGAGAGAAAATCTATATAGTGTATTCTGAAAAAGCAATAATGATATTGTGTTTCTGTATCTAATGCTGAAGTTTTCAGAAGACTAAGCTTGAAACTTAAAAAAAAATCAAAGGAAACTAAGTAGCCGGAATTTACATCAGGGAGCAAAGCAAAGTGAAATCCTTTCTGAAGAAGTGATTATCAAATTACAGACCTGTCACTACAGTTTCCTGAAAGGGTCAGCACCTTCTCTTGCTCCTGACAGACAAAGAAAGTGTGACAGGCTTGATCAATATTTCAGCTAACAAAACAGCTGGCTAATAAGAGGACTTATGACAGAAAAAGGTTCATTTCAAGGCAATAAAATAATTTGAAAAAATAAAAGATGTGTTTTAATTTCCTTTTTATGTTTTCATTTTCTATCTTGTTAAACAGTTTTCCTTAATTTGAATTTTCTTTTTTCAAGCTTGAGATTTGTGTGCTCAAAACTAAATTTTCCAAGATGTGTAAAAAAGAATAATCAGAAGGCCATGTAAATGAAAACAAGAACAATTCTGGTTATGTGTTAGTTGTAAAAGGACAACTATGTTGAAAGGAAATTTTAGCACATTAAATGCATGTCCATGACACTTTCATGGTGATGAACCCTCTCCTGTTTTCCCATCTGATTCATACTGAGAAAACCCCAGGGTTTACAGGACAAAGTAGTCAGACCTATCCAGCAGAAGTTAATATCCATTGTTAAATTATTTTCCTTATATTAGTGCTCTCTGAATTCCAGCTGAGGAAACTCCACAGAAGCTTGAGCAATTTTATAATACTTTTAAATCTTGCAGTGACTTATTTTAACCTAGAAGCACCTTACTTTAAAAACCAAATCCCTTCCCTTCAGGTTTCCAGGGACCTCCCATGGAAGTGATTTTCAGTTCAAGGCAGATCCATGGAGTCTGACCATTGAAGTCATTCAGTCTTCCTTCCTTTGGAAGCAAAATTTATTTGTTGCACGAGGGTGTGATCTCTCAAAATGGAAATGTATGCACATGCCAGTGGTACACTGCCATAAGAAGCACACTGAAAAACGGCTGTACAGACCTCAATGATATCCTAAGCCCTGCCTTTGCAAACTCTTAACTGCTGCCCTTACCAGCGTTTCTTCAGTCTCAGCTGGATTTAGAGGACAGCATCAGCGTTCCCCCCTATTCTGCCATGCACAAAGAATTATGAACAGGATTAGATCACAGATTTCTCCTTCTGTGTAGTCATAACATTTAAAATACCATTAAACCTTTGCTTTTGCTTCTCTGTGGGTTCCTGTACCCTACAGTTTACCACATTTCAGAGTCTGCAGGGGTTCATATTGTACTCCAAGCTTTGTGTAATGTTGTAATGTTTCCATAAATCCATTATGTGGAAGAACGTTGCAAACTTTGTTTTTTATTTTTTTACAGCACTTCTGTGTGACGCTTATTTATATACCATATTATGTATTGTTGTCCCTAGTGATCATTTTTCATAGTGATCTAACTTGTCTGGTATTCTTCCCCTAAAGGCTCTAAACACAGTGCCTCTAAATAATCTCAAGGCTTTAAAGCTGAGCTGTTCTGATGCAGCATTCAGCAGCTAAAGCTTTCCACTTGAGCTACCATCTTTGTGTGTGGAGTGGCAGCTGCAGCTGATACGACTCAACATTTTATGTGACAAAAGCTGCGCTTCTGGGAAGAAGAACCACCCCAAAAGATGGCGCATGTTAATCTCTGTGAACAATCCAGGTTTGTGCATGGGGATGGATGAACTTCCCTCCAACTCAGCTCCAGCCTGCCAGGGATGAGCTGCAAACTTTGCTTTGTCAAAGAATGCTGAACCTGAGTTACACTGATGTGACCAAAACCATGGTGTTTAAATAGGAGGTTGTTTCATTTGTAAAATATTTGTGTCTAAGCTTGTTACAAGTCATTGAAAAATTACCTTAACAAGTGCTCCACTCTAGAAACTTTCCTAGATTTCCAGTGTATATATATTTTTGTATATATATATATATATTTTTTAAAACACACATTATTTTGTTAGCCACCTCATGCCAAATTCATTCTGGGGAAAAGAAAGAGAGATGAGATTGAAGAGAAAACTGGAGTTTTGGTGGATTCTGTTTGTGTTTATGTTCCCACCCCCTGTGGACTTAGTGCCTTGAGAAACCTTTTATCGAGCCAGAAGAATGCCAACCCCAGCAGGTTATGGTAGGCCTTAATGATGTTTGATTCAGACTCTCATGCTGATTCAAATTACTTTCTATCACACATCAAAGAAACCTCCAAAATTTGGCATGTTCAAATTACTGTGCTATTCCTGGGTGTTGTTTATTACCATTAAACCCTCAAAGGCTCCAAACTCAATTAGTTGTTTCATTTTATAGCAGCCTTTAGCATCCATGTATTCATGCATGAATCCATCCCTCCCTCCTTGTAGATTCTGAGGGCTATTTTCAACAAAGCTCCCTCTAAAGCTTGTACCCTCAATGGCCCAAATTGACATAGTTTTCCACAAGGAAAATTCCACAGAGGATGCTAAGGACTTTTGCTAATCACTAGACCTCACATAGTTCAAGTGGAATCTCAATCTTTCCCTGGAAGACAGATTGCCTTAAAGGCCATTTATTTTGCTCAACTTTGGTTATAAAAAAAATGGGCAGTTTAAATAACCAAATTGCTTAAATTCCCTGTGATTATACTGAAGAGATACTGGCATCAGTACTGAGCAATTAATTCCTTTCAAGACTAGATATCTGAGATATTTAGGATGGATTGCCTGTAGAGGTGCTACATTCTCTGTGTTGGCTGTAGATAATTACCTTCGATGACTAACTTTCATATGGATAAAATTAGATGATGTGATGATAGACTGACCTTGCACAGAGATGCCAATTTCAAAAGCCTCTGAGCATCTGGTTGTACAAACAATGAGATATAAACATGAGACTTTGGTAATAACACTGGTACTTACATGCTTCACATTTTTCAGACCACTTGAAAACACCTAATAATTGCTGAGTTCTGATGGTTTTGTGCTTTTTTTTTTTTGGCTGATTTAAAGCTCATCAGATGAAATAGACTGAATCCAGCTGCTATATCTTCAGGCCCACATTACCTATATATGTGCAGATTTTCATGCCTGAGACAAAGGAGTGTTAAAGCACTCCTTAAGGATGGCAAAACCTTAAGTCACACAGAGTTCTGAGGAAGATCTACTATATGTTTTCCTTAAAATGAGCATTTAGAAAGCACCAGAAAGACTCTGGTATTCTAAATTGAATATTTTTGTTTTCTTCAAAAAACACAGTAGAACAGTGAGGTTTAGAAACAGTGGAATTTAGACAGTACATTAAAAAATGAAGTTGTTTGAATATAAGTGACCTCCTTGCTTATTGTGCGATCCCCTTCCTTTCTCCTTGTTTATTAATAAATAATATTTGGCTTTGTGACATGTAATTCTTCCAATGAACTCCACACAATCCCCTCAAGGTCAAAGGTCCATAAATGCACCATTATCATTGTTGAAGAGAAGATGGGAACCCCATTTCATGTTAAGATTAGGGAGCACTTGCAGCACCCCAGCTCATTTCAAAAGTCTGACCCTTTACTTTAACATTATTGAACTTTAGAATAATATTTTCCTAATCTCACCTGGCATAGATGCAAATTGCTTATCTTCTTCTGCCAATGGCTGTTGAATGGCTATTTTCAAATGAAAATAATAACAGTATGGAATACCCATGCTTAAAAATACCCAATGCTTTAAAAAGTGGTCATGGTGCAAACTTGTCTTGCCTATCCAAAATGTAGGTTCAGACATTCAAGGGAATCCCACCAATATGGAATTCCTGAAAACCTTAAGAGGAAACTTAATGTTTGTCCCAGAGCTACCTGAGCTATAATCAAAGAAGGAGTAAGTGAATGAAAAGGTGAAAGCACCTTCACATGACCACAGGTACTAGGATTTTTCTCTAGCTGGGTTAAATTCCCTTTGAAATAAACTTGTGAAACTCCTGTCTACTCCTGGGGCACAAACCAACTAAAGTGTCAAAGACTTCACTATATTAGTTGGATTTGTTTGCCTATATTTCCTGGTCCCAGTGCAGACACATATTTGGCTTTGAGAAAAATTGAAGCTATGTGAACTGCATGGCATTTGATCTAAGAAAGAGTATGTGATGGATGCAAGGATATCAAATAGTCTATGACAGATGTGAAGCATCTGACAGGGAGAAAAAGCTGTTCCATATCACAAGAGAAAGGAAGTTTCTGCATTATTTCTCTTTTAATGTCATCATGGTTTAACTACAGATGGCAACTACATACTATGCAGCCACTGTCTCTACTCCACCTCCAGGGGGATGAGAAGATTTGGAAGGATAGGTAAAATCTGTGAGTGCAGATAAGAAGTTTAAAATTAAAATAAAAACCAAGAATACTAATAGTAGAAATATATTATTGAAACAGCAAAATAATAATCATGATGGTTATAATAATAATAATAATAATAATAATAATAGTAATAGCAACAACAAAGAGGGAAAAAATGAGAGGACTGAAACCCAAGACAGACAAGGGACACATGATACCGCTGCTAATGCACTGACCAATGCCCAGGTCATCCCCAGCAGCAGTTGGCCAACTCCTCCCAATTTATATACTGAGCATGATGTTCTATGGTGTGGAATATCCCTTTGGCCACTTTGGATCAGCTGTTCCCTCACAGCCTCTTGACTACCAGAGCATGGGAAGCTGCATTTAGGGTTAGCACAACTTAGCAAAAACTAAAACATCAGTGTGCTATCAAATCTCTTTTTATACTAAATCAAAACCCTACAGCACTCTATCAGATACTTAGGGAAAAAATTAACTCCATCCCAGCAAAAAACGGGACATAAGCTGTCATATTCTCTCCAGAATCTCACGTTTCTCATCAGGTGTTTGATTCCATATTCAAGTTCTAGCAAATAACAAGAAGGAAGAATCTCACTGAAGAAGGGAATCAGATCTGAATCAAGAACCAGTTTTAGCAGGCAGCAGTGAGGGGTATGTCTGCCCAAGACCCAAGTGGAAGAGTGGGTTTTTATGAATAATTACAGAAACTGAAGTAACCTTTCAAGAAAAAAAAAAAAAAAAAAAAAAAAAAAAAAAAAAAAAAAAAAAAAAAAAAAAAAAAAATCTGAAAATTTCCTAGTGGAAAATTACAAGAGATATTTCAGCTGGTGTGCAATGGCAGGGAAATATTAACACTGCTTCTTGTATCTGGCATCTTTAGTACTGCTCAGAGCTCTGCAGACTGTACACATTTATGACGTTTATTCTCCAAGGTTGAACTTCAGGTTTTCTTAAAAGTTTATAAAACATACCCCCATTTAGAAACAATACAATGGAGTGAATATTAAAAACATTAATATAACCATTCACATTTAAGAAGAAAAAGTACTTTATGGCTTTTAAATAAAATGTTTACCTGTATTTACTTAAAATACAATGTAATCACATAACTTCAGCACCTGCTGTCCAGAGTCCTTGGTGTTAGGTGAGATACAGACAAAAGCCTTGGTAAATACCTCAGCTTTTCTGTGCTCCTATTTTTTACCAGGATATAAAACGAAGCAGCAGAAATTTCTTATCTTGCTAGTGGGATGCTGTGAGTAATAACTAGCAAATGCCTGCAAGGTTCTAAGAACCTTAATCCTATTTACTGGAGAGGTCAAACTTTTTTGCTTCCAAGAGGAAACAAAGATTTTATATTGTGAAAAAAACAGAGGTTTGTTCCAGTGCATACATTAGTCCTGAGGAGAGCCAGTAATCCTTTCAAGCTCGTGGCAAAGAATTGTAATGTGTGGTAGATAATTTGATACAACTTTATGTGAATTAAGATCAAGCAGTTTTTCAAAACCATTTGTCATTTAAACCCATGCTTCATTGCAAGGCTGTGTATGGCTGTCTGCCTTTGCTCCAAGACAATTCAATAGAATAAGCTCAGATCTACAGGTGCTTCTGCTCCCAGTAAGATCTACCTTATTCCCTTGAGAAAGGTAGTCTGCTTGGTCAAAAGCCCTCAGAGAACAAGTGGAATGGACACAGAAGTATGTATATACATTAATCAGTCCTCATTAATGCACATGATAACTTTAAATTTTGTGCTAACCAGTTTTCACTGGGATAACAAAAAAGGTCCACGAGGTCATGTATTGTAGCTCTGGGAGAGAGACCAATCCTCTTGTGTAACCCCATTAACTGACAAAATAATAGAATGGAGATTTTTCATGGAGTTGCTGGTATGCAGCAACTCAGTACCTGACATCCAAAAGCTTAAGAGCAATGATATTTGTTGATTGAAAAACTTTGAAGAAATAAAGTCATGCAGCCTTTGCCCATACCCTCAAGCTCAAGAAAATCCTTCCAAGTTAAGCTTTTTAATGAATTTATTGTGCTCAAGCTACACAGGAGCTATATGCAACCTAATACATAAATTAGGTTACATAACTCTACATAAAATGTATTATTTAATCTCAGCTGCATGAGAACAGATTAGTAAAATGGTAGACAGTATTGTTTCTAGGCATTCACAGCAGTTGTGGTAAACTGGCACCTCATCACTTTGGTTTATTTTAGCTTAGAGCCCTTTGGAAATGAAGGGTGAAAAACAGTCTGTAAGCAGTGTATTCTTTTACATTGTTGTCCTATTACATTGTGTCATTTCAGTTGATATTAAGAGTTGTCACATCATATTAATGCTGCAAGTCAGGGAAATGGTAATGGGATGGGACACACCAGATACAGATACCAGGAGCTAAATCACAATTCATTTGCATGTCTTCATTGAATTCATTAGCTGATTGGTATCTCAATGTGATCACAGCAGTCTTCAGAAAAATAGAAACATTTTGCCTAGGTACCTGTAGTTTAAATATCAGTACTGAGAAGTTAGGCTACATATTGCCAACAATGCTAGTTTTAGATAAGTGTATATAAATATATTTCTGAATCTTAAGCTCTGAGGGAGATTTTTTTTTTTAATTATACCACCCTTAAGATGGCTTTTCATGTTCAATATTTCTAAGGGCTTTTAGCTTTGCAGCAAACAGTCTTATCAACAGGATTCTATAAAACTAAATGAAAAAGACATTTATGAGGAGAATAGCCATAAATACATTGAGATTTTCAAATTCACCTGACGTTTTAAATTCATTGACAGTCTGGAAAAGAAATTTGGTGGATTCGGGATGTTTGCTAGTGGTTTGGTTTTGTTTGGTTGGTATTTTGTTTGGTCTTCTTCCCTTTTAAGGGACAGTATTTTTAACAAACATTAGGTCTTTCTGTGTCAATACAAGAACCATTATTTCTGATACATACACCAAAATTTCTTAAATGTCTTAGTTTCCTTCTATGCTATAAATAATGAAAAATAATCTTTTGTCCAGAGCGTTTAAATACATTCTCAACTCTGAGTTGACACTCAAGAAGATTCTAGAAACACTTCAACATGTGCTTGCAAAAAAATATGGGAGGTTAGGTACTTTCTAAAAAATAAAATTTCACATAACTTGCAAGTTTAGATATCCGAGTCCTCAGCAGAAATAAAATTATTTTTAAAAGGGCCTAATACATCTGGCAAATATGAAAATGACCCAAATATACTATTCTTCTTTGAGTGCTAGTCTCAGAAAAAACATAAACCAAAAACATTAAAGGATCCTCCACATCTTCTTACATTTCTTGTTTCCAAAAGGGTAGGAATTTAGTGAGTCTAGAACTCACTAAAGTTAACATGCAGTTTGAGCCATGTTGAATTGAGCATTTGATAGACTAACTCGGCAATGTCTGTACAATGAGCACAATATCTTCAGGACCAGCGAGGCCACTGTACATGACATAAGGTCACCATTTGCCCTAAGAGATTTCTCAAGCAAAAAATATCCAGTGGCAAAGAATAATTGACAATCAGATCTTCTGATAAACTTGATGGAAAGTCAGAAAACACATTAAGGGTACAGAAAGGGGCTAAAGATGTTTCACACAGATGGTGAACATGTTAGATGTGATCTTATTTATATGAGATTTTAGCTATAGCTGTCATGCTTAGATCAGGTTACAGAATCAGATTTAGGTTTCTTTAAGCACTTGGTCTGTAGATCTTCTTCTTAAAAATGTTTGATGTTTAGCCAAATTAGTTTCAAATCTAATGTTGGAAGATAGAGCAGAGCATTCAACCTTATACATATAAAACATCTGGCACTGAAAGACATAATCTTGATTCAGTTCTGTAACTAGCCATTAGATAAACAACAAGAGCAATAAGAGAATACTTCAGCAGTCATCAAAACACTGTGTTTCTCTAATTTTTTATGTAATTTTGAGACTAGTTTAACTATGGGTCACTTGGAAGGTTACTGCAGATACATAAGATCTTTGGTTGTTAAACTCAATAGTCAAATCAATCCCATATTTTTTTTTTTTTCAGATCTTAACTGCTATAACAGATTTCTTTTTGGTTGTAATAAAATCGAAAATCTCTGAAAACCAACTTCTGCTTGAATCTCTTTTTTAACATCGGAATAATCTGATATTATGACTTAGACACTGTGGAAATTTAAGCATGTCATGAGATTAATTTATCCTGGCCACTACCTCTGTAACCTGCGGAGTATTAACGTTTATAGCTTAGTGGAGCTCTTTCTAATACCTGCTTGTTCTGAGCAGTTTTTTATTCTCATATGTAGGGGCATTGATAAAATACACCAGCATGATAAAATTGTCCTCTCTTTAACTCCCTGTCTAATTGGGATTCTGGCTTTTGGGCTTTGCCTTCCTCATTGAAAAAGATCTAGTCTGACCAGACTTTCCTTTCTTGGGTTGGCCAAAGCATGCACCTGAAATTGAAGATTTTGGCATTAATTCCTTCCATTTTAGAAAAATACAGAATTCAAGATGTCAACCTTCTGAATGACCCTTTTTGTCTCTAGATTGCTGTTAAAAAAACACCAAGTATCTGAATAAAAGCAGCTGTTACTTGCTCTAGATATAAAGCTATTTCCATTCATTTTAGCCACCCCTTCAGTGATTTGTTTTAGTGCCTCCCTTCCTAAACTCTGTAGTCTACAAGACTAGAAGAGAAAAGGTGATCAACGAAACAAAGCACTGAGGTGTGCTGCATCTGTTTGCTATATGATGGTTCCTTACAGAGTTTGGAAAGAAAGACAGGATTTTTTTTTTTTTTTTAATTGATTTAATGTAGAATAGAATCACAGAATCTAAGAATCATTTAGGTTGAAACAGACCCTTATGATCATTGAGTCCAACTGTCAAATTAGGCCTGCCAAGCCCGCCACTAAAACTTGTCCTCATTTTCTACATCTACACATCTTCTGAATACCGCCAGGGATGGTGACTCCCCTGCTGCCCTGAACAGCCTGTTATGGTGCTTGACAACCCTTTCAGGAGAGAAATTTTCCTTAATAACTTATCTATATTTGTGTTGGGTGTAAATGTACCCTCAGGTGTACTTTGGTGGCCATTTTTGATTTCCATAGGATTCCAACAGAAAATGAAAGATTTTTCATTCTCTTGAATGTTGAAGTTTTTCAAAATAACCAGATGTTAAAAGATCAGTCCCACTGGCATGGCTGCTTACACATTTCTTCAACAGACCTGAGGTGGATCAGGTACACCAGCAAAACAAAAACACCTACTGCATCCCCAAAGCTGTGCTGAGGTGTCCAAGGCAGGATTGTTTTCCATATTGCTTCAACTGTTGGCAAAATGATTGACAAGAGGGTTTATCATCTTTCTTGAGCAAGTTCATCAGTGAGTAACAGTCCTCTTGATAATCACTGAAATACCACACCAAAACAATGTAGCTATTAATTTTTCAGATCACAGTATTCTTCTGAGTCATAAGGCAAATTCATTTTATTTGAACAACAATTAATAAAACAAGGAGAAGGGAAAAGAGATGCAAGCTTAATAAAATACCTCATTAGTCTATTCATACAACTGTAAATAGAAATTTTTCTCCTTCTACTGTTTAAATTTTTTGTATTATTTGCCTTCTTAAATATGGAAGTTTATATAAAAAAAAAAAAAATCCAAACCAAAACCACCAAACACAACAGTTCTAGTCCTGGAAAGTGTATGAGTTAGGGGAGAAAGTCTTAGGGTTCTTGGGTACCATATCTGATTTCAGGAGCTACTGATGAGTAGCTACTGATGAGAATCTCTGTTCAGGAGAACCAGCAGAAGTCAAAGGCACCCCCCCTTCCCCAGATGATGTTAACATCCAGTTTATGAATCCTTCAGTGAACAGATGATTTGCTTTAAACACTTGGGGTGGATATATACAGCAGTCTTCAAAATGGCCACATCACATTGATCTCTTCTATGTCACATAAGCAGCAGCAGCAGCTCTATGCCATGACCTGTCACTTCTCTCTCATCTTGTATCCCAGGTGCATGTCTATGCATGATGGTAGTTAATAGAAATGACTCAAGAGACTCCTAACTTGTATATGTGGAACATCCAATCTGGGCATGTAATTCCTGGTTCCTCACCTCTAGTAATGGGCTTGCCCCTTTAAAGACCAGAGGAGAAGTGGATCCTCCAATCAGGGGGAGCTGGTTTCTGTGTTACATATCTTAGACTCAATTAATGACATGCCAAGTGCCCCTTGCTTTGTCAGACCTGTCTGTTTCTACTGCCCGAGAGCTCTTAGAGATAATTGATTCTGGCATTTCTATTACTACCTGGAAACACAAGGGCATATTTTTTTTTACATTCACCCAGACAAAGGTTCGATGAGAATGGTTTTCCTACAGGATAATTCTTGTGGTACCTAATTGTGTCTCTGCTGAGAATGTGTGCAGACATGGCACTACAAAAAAATGGTGGTGAGAGCAACATAAAAGTGATAGATTCAGGATGCTTTTTGTTTCAACTTTCTTGTTTTTATATGTCTGTGCTCCATGTTCAGTCAATGAGACAGCCTTTAAATCAAAGAAATTCCTAACATTCCAGCATCTAGAAAAAAGGAATTTGTTATTTATCTGATATCTTCTTCCTTTTTTTATTCTTTCCTTTCTGCATTTTTTTGCTTGTAACTAAACATAGATGAGAACTAGCTTGTAAGTTACAAAATGTCTTAAATGTCACAAAGAAATAGAGACAATTATGTATGTGCATTTGTAAACAGTTTCACCACAGAATATTTGTGGGATGCAGAGATGAAAGTACACACAAAAAGTCTACATTTGTTATTATTGTTCCTGATTTCCTTGTCCAGCTGTGTGCTTGCACACAGAAAAATGTTTGTGCTATGAGAATTCAAGAAATGGAAAAGAATTTGAAGAGATGGATTTTCAGTGCTTGTGGATAGGTAAATGTTCCAACATGTACTTAATTTTCCTGCCAGTTCCTTAAGACTAAAAACTTATGAATATAAATTTTATCAGTGACTTTTCTCTGAGGTAATGGAAGGCAGAACTAACAGCACCATATTTGAACAATGCAAACCTAAATCAAAAACTATTGTTCAAAGTTGATAGGCCAAATATTCACAAAAATCTTACTAAATTACAACTGAAAATCTACATGCAGACAATGAACTGCTCATGTCCACAAAGACTCATTTAGACTCCATTTCTTCTATTATCTGTAGGCACAAGCCTGTTTGCTCATAAATAATTGAATATGGGTCAAATTCACAGCACCAAGAACGTGACTATGCTGAGAGATTTAGTCCTTCCTGGGATCTGCTGCCTTGTGCCTCTATCTAAACTCAGCATGCACTGCTCTTTCAATACTCCAGCTTGAGAGGCTGAGTTCAAACCCTTGCAATTGAGATTTTTGTGAGTGCAGAGGACTGGGAAGAGTTTGACTAGTGGAAATGGCTACCGAATCCTCCTCTTCAGCTATCCAAGGAAGACCAAACAATAACTAATTTTATTAAATATATCTCAATGAAGCAAGCCCCTTTGGTGTTTCAAGAGCCTAAAAATCACAAGCTGCTTGAAAATACTGATCTGTCTCAGAAAGATGGGCTGAAGTGCACTTTCTTGTGCTGTCAAGAATCTTTCAGTAGAGTTGTTTGAAATGTGGGATGAATAAGATCAGAGACATATGGAAGATATTTTAAATAATTTGAGTAGGTTGTTCTCTATGACTTGGGCTTATTGTATGAACCCCATTGTTCCCCTGCTATCTGGTCCTCACAGACTCCTTTCTTTCTCCTTTTTGTCCCTTAGAAGGTATGGCAGAAAGAGGTGTTATGGTAGCCTCGGTATTTCCAGGGGATGGGACCATAATGGGTGCTGTGTGTGCAGAGCATGGGCAGAAACACAGTGTTACAAGAAACTTCCTCATCGAGTTTTTTTCTTTCTCCCACCATCCCTGAACTTGGATATCCACACAAAAGACTTCCAAGCAGGGATCACAGGAAGAAAATCATTCGTAACACTGAGACGTGATAAAATTATACCTGCATAGCCACAGAGTTATTTTGTACATTTTATTTGTGTGTTGCTGTTTTTAATACTGAAGGCATTTATGTCTGTTGATAATTAGAGATGTTTATGACATGCATTAACAGTAACTCTCCACACTGCCTTTTTGGAAACATGTGAATTCATGTTAATGGCTCAAGATTGCTAATGATTTACAGGCAAACACTTACCAGTCTATTACACCACTTGCTCATTTGTTCTTCATATTTTTAATTTTATGTATACCTCTGCCTGAGATCCAGAAATTACTTACTTCATCACCCATGCTGCTTCTCTTACTTAAAGATGTAAATGTGTCCCAATTGTACAAGATATTTAGCATATGCTTAATTTTAAGCCTATGTATACTCCCACTAAGGGAGGTATTTACTGAGGTAAATGGAAGTGCAGCTAAGAGTTAGGCTCACACCTAAATTATTCTTATTAGCTTATTCAGAGCTAAGAGAGAGCACAGCTTTGGCTTCCTGAATCCTGCACCGTTCTGGGATTGTTTTGCCTCATGAGTTTGTGATATGTTGTTTTGTAAATCCTCCATTGAACATCATCCTGCCAGGTTCTCTCACTTCTGTCTTGTTTTCCCAAGGTGTCAAGCATCTCATTTTCCTGCTTGCAAGTGTTTTTTTCTAATGCAGCTCTGAGTGAAAAAAACATTCCTGGAGTGTTCAGGCCAGCACTTATCTGCATGAGCATGATATTAGCTGGTGATCAAGGTGTTATCCTCAAATTTCCAAGTGTTTCTGTGTTTTTGCAGTGAAGTTCAATCTATCAAAACAGTGCTTTTCTCTGCTTTTCATATTTTTGCAACTGGTGGATGTTTTGGGTGATGGTTTTAAGGACAGTGAGGTCAGTAAAGGTCAGCAGTGCAGTCTATCTTAATGTCCACAGAATCATAGCACGGTTTGGTTTGAAAGGGACTTTCCAGGTCACCTAGATTCAACCCCAGTGCCACTGGCAGGGACACCTTCACTAAACCAGGTTGCTCAGAGCTCCATCCAACCTGGCCTTGAACATTTCCAGGGATGTGGCATCCACAGCTTCTTTGGGCAGACTGTGCCAATGCCTCACCACCCTCACAATAATGATTTTCCTACTGATGTGTAATCTAAACCTACCATCTTTCAGTTTGAAGCCATTCCCCCTTGTCCTGCCCCTGCACGCCCTTGTGTGTTCTGCACACAGACACCTGAAGCCTCAAAAATCTGTCTGACCACACAATCCTTATTTTGCGAAACTTGACTCCAAACTGCCTTCTAGTTCCTCAGAGAGTTTATTCTTCATGAAATCTGATTATTTCAGAGACCCAGACATAAAAACTTCTCCTATTGCCCTGAATACCTATTCTGTGAGGATCAAAGCATTTATACACTGTCTTGCACAACTCTCATAATACAGAAGGATTTCTATACAAACTGGCCATTTATTCACATGTTAAAATCAAAAATATAATCAGAACATTTGAAAAACTATTTGTCTAACCCCTCTATATTTTCCTTTATGCTTTTCAATTCTATTCTCTTTACACTTTTTGGAGTAGGGAATTCTCTTTTATTGTGGTTTTATATGGGACAGATAATAGTTGTTCTCTTTTAAAAAGGAGCTTACTCTTCCATAATACATGGTCCTTAGCACAAAATCAAAACAACTACAGCTGTGCATGCTTTTTTATTTTTTACAACTTTTCACATGTGCTTCTAGAGTGCTATTCAGAGATAATTCTTACTGTAATATTCACAAAATTATGTTTCTTAATGCATTTTCCTGTTAAAAAAAGTCTTTAATAAAAGCAAAAGATTCAACATCTATAAGAAAAAAAACCTTAAAAATTTCTTGATCTATTAAAAAAAAAATTAATTGAGAAAATGAAGCATCTTGGAGGGAATGTTAGCAGATAAGGAGGAAGGATTATCAGCTAATATATTCATGTCTGAAATCAATTCCTGTTTTATTTCTGCAGATAGTCTTTTACAAAAAATATCATTTCAGCAACTTTTTGTTTTCTTTACAATTGTTTTCTACAGACTATTAACAAAATATAGAAAACAACATTTTTTCCAAATACTCTATTGGTTGAATAGGAATGGACCCGAACAGAAAAAACAAACACTTTTTGCTTGTTGTGAAACTCTCCTGCTAAAGCAGGTTATGAGAGGGAAATCTTATTTGGAAGAGTAGTTATTAATGCCTCCAAACAATATGTCGTGTTTCTGGCCATGCCAGCATTAATTTTTGCAGCAGGCAGGAGCAGCAGGGCCAGGAGCCTGGGGTTACCCAGTGTCGACCTCTTGCTGTGTGAAGGGGACACAGAGGGTCAGGAAGTCATGTTCTCCAGGGTTTGCAGGGAATGTGAAGGGGACACGGAAGATCGGGAAGTCGTGTTCTCCAGGGTTTGCCAGGGAGTGCGGTCGGGCGGTGCAGGGTTACGCGTCCTGAGCAATTGCGTGTGAATAATTTGCTCCTCCTGTACACTCTTAGTACTGTTCTTATTGTTCTCTTTCTTATTTCATTGCTGTTTCTAATAAATTGTCCTTGTCTCAGCCTGTGATCTTTACCTTTTTGTGCCTCCAATTCTCCTCTCCAGCCACCGCAGCGGGAGGGGAGGAGTGAGAGGCAGCGCAGTGTCTGAGGTGATTCAGTGGGAATACGAAATTGAGGAATGCCGTTCCTAAACCGTGACATTCTACACTGTAATCCCATGGCCTAAACGCATCCAGGCAAGTAGAGAAGCATGATAAGTGGAGAAAACAAAACATGATTGAAGAAAACTTTTTTTTTTTTTTTTACAACTGATGTAACCATGGAAAGGTTTACACTTAAAAAGTATGGATTTCATGACATCAGGGATGCAGAGAATATTTGAGGTTGAAATTTTTGAAAGTCAAATCGCCTATTGTCATCACACTTAAGCTAAAAAAGAGAATCAATCTCTTCTCCATTTAATCAATTGACCACATTTCATTCTAAATATGTGCAGACGGACACAATTGAAAGTCGCAGTAAGACAAATTGTGTAATAAGCTCAATAGCTGGATAAATGTCTATCTGATGCATGAAAACATCACCTACTGAGTTGTCTGTGGGTTCAAATTTCAGCAGAAAGGCATAAATGTAAGAGTCAATAGTATTGCTTTTTTACTTATGTATATACAAAATGATCATTCATTACAACAACGGTGAATATTCCTCATGCCCTAAACACATATCTTCTCTGAAAACTCTCTGCTTAGCTGGTGAAGAATTCAAATATTTATTGCTCAAGATAGTAATTTCTTAACAGCAAATGGATTCTGGGAAAATACTTTTTTAGGATTTAACTCTTGGCTACAGGTTGCTCTGAGAAATAAGACAATGTGTATTTTTGAGTACTTCACCTGCCATAAACAACCTTCAGATCTGTAGATAAAAACTATTATCTTCACGCACTTGATTTACAGAGCTATTAGAAGTGGTTCTGTATTTAGCAGGAGGCCCTCTTGCAGCACAAGAACCTGCTTCACCCGCCTGACATCAATCAGGGGGAGCTAATCATGATCATAATGCCAGTGTAGTGACTCACAGGATAGTGGTATGGTCAAACCCTGGGAAGATGAGGGGTTCATGATCACCACTCTTTATACTCCCACTCCTATCAATTCAACCCGTGTTTTAGTGAAGTATATTCCCTTTTTACATAATAGGTGTTAAAAGTGGAAATGAACTACTGTGGAATGATGATTAGCAGCTTGCAGCTCATTCACATAGCATAAAATTCCAATACTTCTTCCTCAGATAAAGGATTTACAGCGTCTGTTTTATCCACAGGTTGGGGCTTGCAGCTAGGAGAGGCACAGCCCACCCACTGAAATCAGTAAGAAAGCAATATATCAGGTTTGCAGGAACAAGCCTTATAAATTGGCTTTTATAGGTGTTCCTTACTTGATTGTGTTCTCCTCATACACGACTGGGCAGAGCTTTGAAATAAAAAGACAGGTAAAGGCAAGTACTCCTTATTATAGTCACTAAAATAAGTAGTTTAACTATACCCATTCACTGACAAAAATCCAAATCAATTGATGGTTTCTTATTCCAATTCTATGTGCTACGATAACCCTTCGCAGTAGATAATCAGCCCAGTTGAAAGACACATTGAACAGTTCTTTCCTGTTCAGAGGCAAATGAACTCTACCACCCATGAAACAAATTCCACAAGCAGGAAATCTGTACCCAAATTATTTGCCTACCCAACTCCAGGAATGACTGAAAACAGAGTAAAATGTTGGACAAGAGTGTAATCAAAAAACAGAGACTAAAATCTATCGGAAAATGTCAGGATATGTGTAAGAAAAGAAAAAAGTTTCAGTGTGAAAAATATGTGGTTTTTTAGTGCATTGATTCTCATTTTTCCTGTCTGCACATTTCTGTTTACATTCCATGTAGAATGAGTGGTCAAATATTTACCAAAAATGAATGTTAAAATTGCAAGTGGAACCATTGTGATGAAATCATGCAAATATATTTGTGGTTGAATGGATTGTGCCTTTTTGCTGTCAATGATGAAAGCAAAACCCTGTGACTGATTTAATAAATCTCTGCTAGGCATCTAGATGAAGTTTAACAGAGTGAACACAGGATATTTGAGGCTTGCCATTGTGCACAGAAAAGAAAAAGATCCCCAAATATATGGGGAATAAAAAGCAAGTAAACACATCTATTTGAAGATACTATTATTTGGATGGAAAAAGAAGATAAATTTGTCAGATAAAATATTTATGGAGACTTTTTAAAAATGTTATTTTCATCCTGACCAAAGCACACCATAACTGAACTGTGTACAACTGAGACATAATGAAATGGCTTTCCTTAGATATCCAAAACTTATACAAACTTATTTAATATTTTATAGTCCCAGTATGACATTTCATGAGATCAGACTGACAGCCTTTGACAAAAAACAAACATAGAGCAAAGAAAAAATGCACTAAAGAAATGAAAAATGAGAAGAAGTTCTGAAATCAAAAGTAGTGTATCTTTCCTTTCAAAGAATGTTTTGAACACATAGAAAACAAGACAGATATTTAAATGAAGATGAAGCCAATGATAATCACATTTTAAAAGAGTATGGTACCTGATCTTATCAAACATTGGAATAAGTTTGTATGTCATCTAAATCAGATAATTCCCTGAGATCAGAAGTAAACCACCAAAAAATGAAAAAAAAAAATTAACTTCTCTATTCCAAAGGAACTTTGTAATATGTTAATTAACAATATCTAATTGTTCAAAAATAAAATATTAAATTAAAAATTAAAATAAAACAACGTAAAGCAAAATAAAACAAAATAAAACAAAATAAATCACCTGTTTTTCAGTAACATGATTCTCCATAGCTCCAGGATGAGTTTCCATGTTATTCTACCGGCTAGATATCATGAAGAATTTCTCAGTGCATACTGATGAACTCTGATTCAAGTGTGATAAAAACTCAGCTGCTTCCTTAGAATCATGGATTCTTAAGAAGATTTTTAAAAATAATTTTTATATAAATATTTTTAAAAGAGATTCTGATGAGAAAATAACTGAAACCACCATGTGTGGCATTTTCTGCTTTAAGAAAGGAGAAAATTAGTATTCTACTAATAGATAAAATGCCACCAGAAAGTTCACCTTTCTTCACAATACTGTAATTAGTATTTCATATACTATAATTTTACTCTTGATGAGATAAGCACTTTCTGAGGAAATTTAAATACCTATATTGCTCGTGCTGGCAAAAAAAAGCAATTTAAAATGACAAATTTTAATACTTAATGGAGGTCCAAACCTTTTGATATAGTGGCATGAATATCAAATATTTTAGGTACTTTCAAGGTTTTAGTGACTTTACAGCACTGCAAACAGGCCACTCTCAGCCCTTCTTAATTTCTTTCGATTTTCCCCAGTTCTTTTTGTCAAAGTAATCCTTCTGCATGGCCCAGCTTGGCAGAAAATCTGTTTTTTCTGCTCTAGTCTGAAAGACTCTCAGTTTTGTTCTGATCTAAAGAAATCTGAGATCACCACTCAGGGCTCCCTTTCATCAGCAGGTGTCAACTGAGCAGAAAGAAAATGCTACAGAGCACCTTTGAAAATCCAGGGTGCACATTTGTGTAAGAAGTTGCAGCTAAACACAGTATCACGTATTTCCTCTTATCTTGTTGGTGTGCAGGGACTTGTGTCTGCAAGTGTTTCCAGGCATGCTAATTCTGTTCCTAAACACCAGCTGACAAAGGCTGTACCATACCACAAAGCATTTTTAAAGGACTTAGTTTGCTTTGGTGCTCTACAAGGATTAATTAAGTTGCCACAAATTACAGAGAAAAAAAAAAAAAAAAACAGATTTTTTTTTTTTTTTAAGACATATTGGAGATTAGTATTACTTCACTTTTGAAAAATCCCCCTAAGGCAGCCAGAAGTCATGCAAACTTGATGGGTCTGGGTTCTGTTACTGATCAACCCAAACTCATGAAAAAGGAAAACAAAAGCCTTCAAACGTTTGAATTAAATCTCTTTTAGCTTAACCCAAGTCAGGCTTCTGGGTTTTATGTCCAAGCCAGGTGGAACTGGATGCTTTTTGACTGAGAGCATTATGAAGTTCCCCATTGGTTCAAAGCCAGAACTCAAAGGGAACAGGTGTTCACCTACGTGGCTCAAAGGCAAAATACATTCTTGCTTTGTCAGAATGAAGATAAATTCCAAAATTTTACTCCATTGGAGTGGTGAATCTTTGGTCTCATGAAACACAAAAAAGAGAGAGAAAGAGAACAGACACTCCCCTGCTGGCTAGGCATATGAGCTGCATTTTCAATGGAAAATGCTGTCTTTGACTTTAAATTCGTTCTAGAAACAGTTTCCACCCTCAGTAGGATGCATTGGGAGACAAAGGGCTTCCCTGAGGGGGTGCAGTGGGGACAACTCTTCCCTGCTTTTCTGTGAAAATAGGACACTGATCCCATTTCTGCAGAACAAGCTCATTTATTTTCCCTGTGAGCCTTTGTAAGGATGCAGGTGTCCTGCAGTTGGGGGTGAGGGGGGAATGGCTCAGGGACAGGCAGTGATAAAACCCTAAAATGGGTATCTCTGTTGCTGTTGTGTGTCAGGGCTGACACGCTAAACCCTATAAAACCTTTGTGCTAGTGTAGGCAAGAGGAAGTTCTTCCATTAGTTTCTGTGAAACCAGCATATGTTGTTTTGTTCAGTTCACCCCAAAATAAGTTATAATAATGTGGAGATTTAAAGCTTCCTGCCCCAGATTGTAAAACTCAGATAATAATGCTATATACAAAACTGGAATGAGCTTAGTGACAATTTGAGCAGACCTAAACTTCTTAGCTTTTTTTATAAGAGAAATTGCATGTGATAAGGAAACTGATATCAAGGACTATCAAAAATGCCCTCCATAGGTATAACTAATTTTAAAAGTTGTCAATATAATTGGCAGAAAACAAAATGGAGACACATTTTTCTTTATATTTATCAAATGTCCCAGGAACTGTGTCCTTGCAAATGCTCAGGAAACAGCTTCAAGCCTAGAGCAGGAAATTAGTCATCATACTTGGCTAAAACTGACCCATATGTCATGCCAAAAATGTTATTGAAAAAATTACTAAAGAACTCTTTAAATTCTTTGTGAATTCATGAAATAGTTTATGAACGCAGATGATAAAGAAGTAGCCATTTCAGAGACATTTATTTTAGTTTGGGATTAAAAGAAAAAATGCAAGTTATATTTATTTTAAAAGAAACAAGGAAAGGGTCAAAAATCGCCTCAAAACCCACAGTGCAAGTGATTTATCAGAGACTAAATTACTAGGTTGTCTTCACTGTTCAAAACAAATGACCACTTCAGTAATGCACATTGTAACATGATTCCCCTAGTGAATGGCCTTTTGGCCTTGGGGAAGTTGTGTCAGAGGAGGTTCAAATTGGATATTTGGAGAAGGTTCTTCACCCAGAGGATGGTTGGTCACTGGAACAGGCTCCCCAGGGCAATGGTCAGAGCACCAGACTGACAGAGTTCAAGAAGGGTTTGGACAACGTTCTCAGCCACATGGTGTGACTCTTGGAGATATCCTGTGCAGGGCCAGGAGCTGGACTCAATGATCCTTGTGGGTCCCATTCAACTCAAGAAATTGTACGATTCTATGAAAAAGAATTCTTAATGAATGGAAGGAAAAGAAAGAAGCTATTGACATATCTTTACCCAAAGCTTTTGTATCACCAACTGTGTCACAGATGTCCACAGAGAAAAGCTCTGCTGTTAGGACATGTTAATTTTTGTAGACTAAAACTCTAATGTAGACAAAGCATTTTTATGCACCTTAGGAGAATCATAAATTTTCCAGAGGTCAGAAAATATTAATCTGTTCAAATAAAAGCATTCTGTAAAAATGTGTCAATGTTTGCACAATATCTTTGCTCTGAGTTTAAGTTCTCTAGTTTCCCAAATGCTCCAGTAGTTGCCTGTAAAATTATACTGCAGGGCAAACTCAAGTTGTGTTGGTTCACACCTTCTTTGAAAGGTACCAGCAGGGTCTAACACTGACTTGAACTGCTATTTAAAAGCATTTCTCTTGGTCTGCCAGTCAAAGAGTTGCTTGAAAAGATGTGGGGAGGAGGATTTCCATGTAACAATCATTTCGCTGAGTTTGCCTGTTAGTAGTAGATTGTCAGAGTCCAACGTCAGAAGATAATCAACATTTTTAAAAGCATTTTTATCTCCTGCCCATGGGAAAAAAAAAAAAACAGAAACAAAACAAAACAAAACAAAAAAAAAAAAACAAAAAAAAAAAAAAAAAAAAAAAAAACAAAAAAAAAAAAAAAACACTGCTGATCCATCTCTAAAAGGTGTCTGGGGTGAAAGTGATTATAAATAGGGTAATTTCTCCATGACTAAATCCATGCTCTACACCAACATTTCAGACAAAATTTTTTATAAGAACTTGTTGGCACAAAATTTTCTCTATATCTTTACTTCTTCCATTTTTTAAAATGGAATCAGTGTTTGAAATCAGTCCTAGCCCTGACAGCTTGCTTGCCTACCCAAATAGGGCAGCACGTGACCCAGAAGTTTGTGGTCAAGTTTTAAGGGATAATTGTTGAAAGAAGAATAAAATTACTTACATCTCAGCATTTTGGAAGCCTTGACATTGTCCAGACTTAGATCTAAAATCTAGTTTTAGATTGCTTATCAGTGGATCTAGCCATGCACTGCTTGCTGGCTGCCTCCTTGAAAAAGTTTTCTTTCTTAATTACAATTCCATGTATGTATTTTATTTTCCTGGCTGTATTTAAGAGAGTAAAACAGTCCCCGCAGTGGGCACATAGTTGTCTGGGACATGTTTAGAGTTGAGGTGGTATAAAACAGCACAGTAAGTAGACAGAAAAGGATTCATCCTGTCCACAGCTGTGCAGACTCTGTAAGAAAAAAATTACTAAACAGATTTGAAATAGTAAAAGTATTCTGGGCTGTGAGCTAGGACAACGTAGGGTAGGAATGATGATGGGCTGGATTAGATAAGGTTCCTGGATGACTTTCCTGGGAGATTTGTGGTGATTGAGGGAGATGTGGAAGGAAACGAGTAGGAGATTTTCTCTTCGGGACTGTGAGTAACTCCCAAGAGAGAGGAGGTGAAGGAAGAACACCAAATACAAGCCCAATTCATCCAGTACACTTCCCACAAAAGCCTCAATACAGAAATAGGGATCTATGTATAAAATGTTCACAAGCTGTAATCCTTTGTGAAGCAAGCTCTTATCTTTCCTAGCTTTTTTTACATCGAAACTTGAGGTGAGAAGTATTTGCAAGGGCTCAGTCCCCTGGCTGGTTTTAGGAGAAGCTACAAACACAGAGCCCAGCCCTCAGGTGCTAATTGCTGCTTTCAGCCTGAGGTCACAAAGAAAGAATCCTGGGAACAGCAAAACTTCAATTTCACAATGATACATGGGTCTAAATTGTTAATTTACTCTTGTTGATTTTTCATTGATACAAGCCCACCTATGATCATGACCATACATATACTATATGTAAGTGCACTCTGTATAAAAAAAAAAAAAAAAAAAAGTGGCACGTTAAGTACACAAAAAATTGCATCCTTTATCACTGGAGAATTGCACATCCCTGTTTTGTGTGAATATTGCCTGTCTATAGGATATGCATAAACTTGCACTGTTACTTTTACATTTAAAAAATCATAATGAGATGACAAAAAGAAAAAATTGCAAAGACATAATTTTAGTAACTTCTTGACAAGCACTTAATGTCTTCCAGTCAAGCAAGAACATAAAATATGGTAGTTGCTTTTTAAACTCTTATTCCAATAAAAAGTAATTATAGTGATTAATTGCATAATGATTACTGTAATCACAGCCTATTCTTAGTTGATTAAGAAAGACAGAAGCAGCTCAGAGAAAGCTTTCCATTAAAACTATTTATTTGTCTTTTGCTAATTTTCTTATCTGAACCCATGAGTGGCAATATTTCAAAGACAGCCTTGCCAGTTGCTTTGAGACTAATCCACTGTCCATCAATAGAAACTCCATTTAAGAGACTGACAAATGTGTTAAGTGTTATTATAAAGGCAAGAAATTCTTTTACTTGAACTACTATTGTTTTTTCTGTTGCTATTACATTTTTTTCCTGCTTTTTAATTGAGAACTTCTGCCTCATTAGAATATTTTGAAAGAATTTCCATGTTCTTTTAAATACATATAAAAATTTTAGCATAATGCATATATTGAGAAGGTATATGAACCCTCTGAAGAGATGATAATGGGGTGAACAGATGTGAGATTTCATTTTGGGGGGATGGAAGTCTTCGATGCTTCAATTTCTATCAGTTTGGATGGAATTGTCATAAATTACACCATTTAACACTCTGCTCTGTCATGTTGTTCCTCCTCCCAGTCCATTGGGACACTGGCTTTTATTAATTTAGTGTGCAATGAGATCAGATACTGCTATGACAGTCACCATCACAAAACTCAAAATAGAGAGTCTGAGTGATGGACAGAGAGCTCAAAATAGTGAGATCTACTTTTGACTTTTGCAGGGAAATTGAGAGAAGAAAGCAGCTAATAAGCAAGGCAGATGTTTTAGTTAAAACCTGTTAAATGCAAAACGACTCAATAACACCTGGGTCCCACCCATGAGCTTGGTGTTGCTGCACTCCAGTATGTGAGATGATTTTTGGGCATAGAAATACACAATGGGCATGTGTTCCAATGATAAATGGCTGAGGTGCCTGAAAGCATTTGTGACAAGTATCACACAAAGTCTGGAGATACAAAACAAGTAGAGAAGGAACTGTGATGTATTAAGAGGACCATACTGCCTCAAAGGGCATCAGCTCATTCTTCAGTGTCTGAACTTGACCCTGTGAAAACCCTGATGAGCTCAGGTGCAGCACCAGCAACACAGCAAGACAAAATCCCCTGTGAAACGGTCCCAACGTGTTCTCCTAATGCCTTATTAGTCTGCAAGAGCTACAGAGTGAGCTCACCTCTCCTAAGTCACATCCCAACCCTTCAGCCAGCAGTGCCAGAAAGCCTTTCCATGATGATGCATTCAAGACAAGCCTTTAGACTTTAGCCAACTCTTGGACCATTGACTACAGACAAGATGCTGAAGTCATTCAGATAAATGTCAACGCACAGGGTAGCTGTTGCAAAGGGATAACACTTTCTTCTGTATAATTTCTCCACCTGGTGGCCAGGTCAGGGATTTGGCTAGTCCAGGTGCTGGACACAGGGCTGACCACTTCCCAGCTCCTCATGCCCTTCCTGCTGATTAGGCTGAGCAACCAGGTGGAGCTCAAACTCACGTGGGCCCTGACATTTTGCTTTTTGAAACTGGACAGGTAGCCCATATTTGGTCAAGAGTGTACTTTGCTGGTAAAGAGTATGATAATTTTCCAGAAATTCTTAACCTTTTGTTTTCCCTCTCAACCATGAAAATAATAACTTTCTTCAAAAGGGAAACCATTTGCAGAAACAGAAACAGAGCAGTTGTGAAAAATATCACATTTCAGTTTTAAAGAAAATATATCATGGTTTGGAATTGTCAAAATATCCTGTTTTGACATTTGGAAATGAAAATACAAGAAACTTTGAAAGGTCACTATCAAAACAAAGTGATTCCAAATTTATAACTGGTTTATTAACCTAATTTCTTTGAAATAGTTCTTTTTTTATTATTTTGCTGCTTTTTTACCCCCCAGCTGTCCTATCTTTTTTTTTCTTTTCTATCCTTCTTATTCCTCAGCTATTCAGTACTGGAGCACCTGTAAGGTAGTGAGATATTTAGATATCCTGTAAAATTTTCAAATACGCCAGGATGCATTATTGCTTTCATAACTAATGACAGCAAGAAAGCAAGAAACTTCTTTACATCCCACACATCTAAATCCTGCAAGTGCTTGCAAAATGGAAGACCTGCTTTCCACCTGGCACTCATCTGTATACTCCATCATGCTGTTTTATGGTCCTCTCGAGTTAAAAGACACGCAATTATCACTACTGGTTTTATTATAAATTCATACATGCATTAGAGGTGCATTTCTCTCTGTCTCACTATTTTTTTTCCTTGGGCTGTAGCTTTTTAGTATGTTCTCTATTGCTTACTACTCTTCTCAATATATTCTTGGCAGTGAGGATATATTGAACCTGTCAAGTTTATTTAAAGAAAAGTTAAACTGGGGAAAAATCAGGAGTATGTTGCCTAGACAGGGATGGTAAGGTATTCAAGACAAGGCCTTGCTCCACTTAGCAGACTACAAATCCTCCAGATGTCGAGGGAAGCACAGAAAAGCAGATAATAAATGGCAAGTGAGAAACTGTACATTGATAAATGGCACTGCAAAGAAGGAATATATCTCCAGCAAATCCTTCATTGTTGCCTGCAACTCAGTTGAATTGCAGAGTGCTATTTTTATAATCAAACCTGCCAGTAATCAGTCAATGGGAGGCATGGTCCTACATGTGTATGAGCCTAGAAAGTGAAAGGAAATTGTAACAGAGAGCAGGGAAAATAACCAGGTTATTCCTGTCCCTAAACAGATGCCCATGTTCCTCATCAGCTGTGGACTGAGTGCCCTTTAGGGACAGGAATGATGAACCCTGAGAGGAGAGCAATCAAGGAAAATATATTTAGAGAATTCTAATACAGTCACCAGTTGTCTTTGAAAATGTTATTGAAGAAATGAGTCAAAGGCTTTTCTTCCTCTATAATTATACAATCTTTGTTATGACTTGGTTTGTGGTCTCTTGAAGGATGTGTTCATGCCATAGATGGGCTAAAGACATGTTACAAGACATTTTGCAGCACCCCTTATTGAGTCTTCTCTATTAATTTGGTCCTCAGACACAATAACATTGGAGTTTTTATGAGGAAGAGACAGTAAGCAGAGAGGTGACCATGAGATAATCTATCTTGCTTGGATTTTGTGTGGGTTCTTTGAAAGAAATCCAATCTTTGGAGGTAAAATCTTAGGAGAAACAGAGATGCAGGCTTTGGACTGCAGGAACACTTTAAATGGCCCCAACAGTACCACCTGAACCCAAATTAATAACTTTGTTTTCTTATCCCCAGACAGAAATCTTATCTCAGCTCACTGCCCTTACACAGTTGGTTTGAGTATAACTTTTCCTTTGATGAGTATGATTTTTGAGTGACAACCCCTGCATTTTGATCACCCCCTAATATAGGCAGGTTGTGCAGCTGTAGGAGTACTTTGTAATGGTGTATTTACATCCTTCGTAAGGGAAAGGTAATTTTGGTACAGGCACATTTATATCAATGTGTTGTCACTTGTGTGGTGGAAGGGCTTCTTTACATGGGAGAGTTAAATCAGTTCAACCAGAACATATAGACAGCTTTTCAGCCCACAGTCACTCAAAACTGAATTCATCCAACACAGAGGCTGCTGGGCCCTGCTAATAACTGGACAGAGTTCACATGAGAATCTTGGGTGCTGTAGGACTAAGACAATAATATCAGTGAACATAAACCACAAACCCAGTCAGTGGAAAGACTTCAATGAGCTCCATTGTAATTGCTGTACAACAGGATAGGCATTAAAAATAGCGAAAATTATACAACTCTTTCCATCTACATGTTTGCAAGTCATATCAATATTTATGTATAGATGTATGAGACATGCTTCATGATAGGATACCTTGAAGTCTTAAACACTGAATGATATGGTTCCTTGCTTGTAATCCAACTACTGAAAGAACCTCAGCTTTCTGTACAGAGTATCTTTCCCTCTTTTTACAATTTAATTTTAAATACCTTCAGGAAGTTTAAACTCACATATACTATGCAAAATTATCCATATTCTGAAACATCACACTGATTTACAATGTAATTGTTCAATTACTGATGATAATGGAAGTTGAATGTCCAAGAATACTTATTCTTATTAGGTTGGAACTCTACAAAATAGGCTGACATTGCTTTGCTTTTGCAGCAGATATTACAATGTGAATGGAGGAATCATAACACACCAGCTATACTGCAAGATATTGAAAAGCATCCTGGAGAGAGTCTTATTTCTTAGAGGTATATAAACCCCACCAAAATAACAAAAACCCCACACCGTCTATTCAGGACTTGATTAATACAGCTAAAAATACAATAGTAAATATTAAAATAGTAGTGATACAGTTCATTCCATGAAAATTCATACTTAATATCAGCAAAGTTATGAAAAATAGTGATGGTGGAAAACCTGCATATAATCTAGGTCTAACTAATTCTGACAGTGCTGCCTACATTAATCTGTGACAAAATGATTCATGGAATGGAATTCTTTTGCTTTCTCTCTTTACTCTTTTTTCTATAATTTTGCTCCTCCCCTCCCCCCTTACTCTTAGTGAATGTAACGCTGCTCGATAACTTTAAAGATGGACCAAAGATAGGCCATCTATTTGGAACCCATTATGGGTATAGAATCTCAAATCAAGACATAAATGAAAAACGAGATCATAAGAAACAGCAAAGACACACATGATACATATTTGATTTATGAAACTGTTAACACAGATCAAGGGGCAATACTTTAAATCAAGTATCAGCATGTATACTCAGAAAAGGAGAGGCAAAGCTACAATAACCCAAACTCACTTGTTTTAATTTGCTGTGTTTGATGTTAAATATAATATTTAAGGTATGCAAAATTAGTAGCTTTTTTACTATGTTCACCTGAGATTTTTAGTCATGAGATTTCTATTTGAAGGTCAGGTGAAAATAAGTAAAGCATAGATATCTTTGTTTTTGTCTTCAAGTACAATGGAATAAAAAGTTTGAGCACTGGATGATGGCCATGGAACCACTCTGAATGGTGACTCTAATATCGAGTTCATTGCAGTTTCAGACAGTTCTTTTGACTTCTGTGCATCTCAAAGATTCATAGTTATTATTTGTATGTAAGGTGAAGAGGTTATTTCCACAGAATTGTGGAATAGGATAGTTTAAGTTGGGAAAGACCCTTAAGATCATTGAGTCTAACCATTAACTGAACACTGCCAAATCCATTGCTAAACCAAGTCCCTAAAAGTACATGTCTTTCAAATTCCTCCAAAGGTGATGGCTCTACCACTGTCCTGAGCATCCTGTTCCAGAGATGGACAAATTTTCTGTGGAGAATCTTTCCCTAATATCCAACTTCAACTTCCCCTGGTGCAACTTCAGGCCAATTCTTCTCATCCTATTGCTTGATGATTAAAGAGACCAACCCCCCACCTCAATTCAGCCTCCTTTCAGGCAGTTATTGAATGTAGTAAGGTCTCCTCTGAGCATCCTTTTCTCCGGGCTGAACACCCCCAGCTCCCTCAGCTGCTCCTCATCAGAATTGTGCTCCAGATCCCTCCCCAGTTCCATTGCCCTTCTCTGGACATGCTCCAGCACCTCCATGTCCTTCTTCTAGTGAGGGGCCCAAAACTGAACACAGGATTCCAGGAGTGGCCTCACCAGTGCTGAGTACACGGGGACAATCCCTGCCCTGGTTCTGCTGGCCACACCATGGTTGATCCAGGCCAGGATGGCACTGGCTTTCTCGGCCACCTGGACACTGTGCTGGTTCAGGTTCAGTTGCTGTTCACCAGCACTCCCAGAGTCACTTTCTGTCAGGCCTCTTTGTGTCCTCTCTTTCCCCAGCCTGTAGCCCTGCAGGGGGTTATTGTGACCCAAGGGCAGGACCTGTAACTTGGCCTTATGGAACCTCATACAATTGGCCTCGGCCATTCTATCCAGCCTGTCCACATTCCTCTGCAGAGCCTTCCTTCCCTCCAGCAGACCAACTCTCATCTAACATGATATCACCTGCAAACGTATCAAGGGTGTACTTGATCCCCATATCCAGGTCACCAACGGAGATATAAACGAGGCAGGCCTAAATACTGAGACCTCGAGAACACCACCACTCGAGATCAGCCGCCAACACAAATTAACTCCATTTACCATTTAAAAATGTCTGTAAATAAAAAGGATAAATCTATAGCCAGGTAGACTACAGCCACACACTAACAATTCTGGTCAGACCTCTGTAGCTCAGCTAATAAGGCTTAAATGTTAGGGTTTTTTCAGGATTCATTTTTAAACAGGAAGATGCCTTGACTCCTCTCACTTTTTGAATAAAGGTCCTGCTCACAGAAGAGGAAAGCAACTTCCTCAATTTATGATGTAGGATAGGATTTTCCTGGGATGTTTGTGCTCATAATATGTAACATCATTCTATTTATTTTTTTTCTTTAAAAATTAGCAATGGATTTTGTTGGGGATTTTCTGCTGTATGGTAACTTTGGTAGCATTTTTTTCTGTCAGTCTTGTTTCTCTTTCTTTTGTAGAGTGTGGTCCCCATAGGATATGATTCTCAACAGCAAATCTGAATTGAGAAAAGGAAGCAAAAATGATTTCCCATACAATTTGCAAGAATGCAGATTTTTTTTTTCAAATGTCCATGTGCTTCACAAAATCTTTTATTTATTTTTGCCTTAGGTAGTGATAATTCATTACAAATGTATGTGATGATAAGAGGAATTAGTTTGAAAGGAAGAGGCCTCTCAGAGTCACTCCTGCCTCTTGCTGCATTTGTTT
The DNA here is from genome assembly GCA_013397395.1 of Sinosuthora webbiana. Taxonomy (NCBI): domain Eukaryota; kingdom Metazoa; phylum Chordata; class Aves; order Passeriformes; family Sylviidae; genus Sinosuthora; species Sinosuthora webbiana. The sequence goes on from VXBN01003839.1 coordinate 1,143,540, forward strand.
GTGTTTATGTAAGCAAAAAAATGGCATGCATTATCTTTTTATGAGCCTTGCGATTTATTTTGTTTTGTTGTCAGACCTTTGGGAATGCATTCTATAAACTTTATTGAGACAAGATATCTAGAGGCGTTTGCATATTTGTGAGCTCAGCACAATATTACTTTTTAATGCACTTTTGACTTTGCATGGAGAAAATGGAGTAAGAAAATGTAAAACAAATATATTTCAGGTGGCTTCATTTTTATTACCTGCTTTTTGTTTTCCTAGGTTAAAAGCAAGTAAAGATTCAATCATTTAAATTTAATAAATGCCAAGATCTACTAGCTTAATTTCTGACTCTTTCTGTGGCTAAAAATTAAAATTACTAATTGAGGTCTCAATTTAAAAATCTATTGAGGACTATGCTAACTGAAAGATGCATTTAAATGTATTCTGTTATGGTTCTTGAATTGAGCTTTATGACATGTGTCTTTTTGAAATAAATTACTTGCACAGATTTTGCTGTGGTTTTAATTCTCTACTCTAGTAGAGAATTAATCAGAATTCTTCCTGATATTGACCCAAATTGGCATGAGCACATGTGTGGTACTGTGCTCAGCTGCTCACAGATATTCACATGCCGATGCAAGTCCAGCAGCAGACCTATGAAGGTAGTCCAAGGCTCGAGGATGTGTGATGTATAAGCCATCAGACACGGAAAGAGTTGCTTTTGGACAGCCTTGAAAAGAGAAAGTAAAGTGAAACCTTATAGTGGTCTTCAGCTACCTAATGGAAGGGTTTAGAGAAGATGTATGTGGGACCCTCTCAGAAGCATGCAGAAGAAAAAGGGGTGAGGCAGAACGAAAAATCTTTTCACTGGGAAAGTAGACAAACGCTGGAGAAGGTACCCAAAGAAGTCTGTCATGTTCCCTTAATTGACAGAAATTTAAATGAATTTTTACAGCAGATCTTAAATAATCTGTACACATTTTATTATAGATATTTTATTTACATTACTCGTTTGTCACTGTCAGAAGAACAGGTTTAGATATTAAACACAATTAAATACATTTGTTTTTTTTCCATTCTTTGCACTTCCATATGTGTTGACATCTCAGAACCCTCCAATGATGTCAGGGGTTCAAATATGAGGAGAATTTGCCATTTCTGGTTTATTTTAAAAGAAAATATTGGGATACCATGGTGAAGTCAAAGTCTCACTCACTCCCATCTTTCTTTTTCCCTTCAGTTAATTTCTTTGTCATGATTTGTGCCTTTTTTTGCCTGAACTGTCCATTAATAAATTAGAATTCATGAGCGCTCTTAAAGAAAAAAGAAACAGATTAGACAGCATTTATGGAAAATCTACTTCTACCATACAGAAACACTTCTGATAGAATCTGGAGAATCAAACTCCCTTTGGAAAGGTTTCTGATTTGTTGTATTTTCCTTCCCAGATAAATCACTTGATTTTGAAATAACATCCTCACTGACAACTTGGGTAAGTGACACAAAGCATCCTCTCTTCCTCATGGTGTAGAGGTTCCTCTGAAAAATTTCTCTCCCTCTGAACAGAAATAATAGAAATAAATAATATTTCATTGTTTTATGTTCAAAAAGAGCATAGTGATTTTCAGACACTCTCTCTAGCAAAGAAGGGATGTGGTTGCACTGCCATCCTTCTCTTTCTTCAATTTCCCCATTTAAAAGATAGGTGTTCCCATACTTGTGATTTTTGACCATGCTGGGACAGGTAATGTGCACTTATTGCAATCTTGTTTCATTATGCACACAGAAAAAATAAAATTAAAAAAAAAAAAAAAATCAAAAAACAAGTCAAAAGCAAAGGAGCAGTTTCTCCATTCAGACACTAATCCAGCAGTACATACATCATCATTATTCAAGAAAACATGCCATGAACGTGCTGATGGATGTGCTTAGGTGTTATGTTGAATTAGGGAGTTAATGATGAAAGACAAGCAGTAGAGCTGAACAGTTCATATTTGGAGAACCGTGTCCCCATGGAACTCAAAAGTTAATGACAATCATATACTACATCACAGTGAAAAAAAAAATAAAGATAAACAGATTTTGAGGAAACTGCCAATGTATGTTATAACATTACAGGTAATTGCAGTCCCTAGAAGTGTTCGGATTTTGCTATGAATGTTAAAATGTCTAGGTTTTTTTGAAAGTAGAAACAATATAAATGAAGCAATAACATGCTGGAGCTTGTTGCCAGAGGAGATTGTGGAGACACAGAGTATCAAGAGGTTCAAAAAGGATTAGAGAAATTAGGCAGAAAAATTAGACGAGACAAATTAGACATTAAATGAGCAAAGTCAATACTACGCTATTGAGTGACTGACAAAACAAATAAAAAAGCCTTAGTCTAGAGGGACTTTGATGAACTGTAAGGTTGAATGAGCAGAAACTTTATGGAGTTTGAAAAGGAGAAGAGCAATGTCTTGCACATGAGCAGAATAAAGCCATTTATCATTACAGCTGTTAACAGACAGACTGAAATAGGAGTCCTGCTGAAAAGGACCTGGGCACAGTGGGTGGACACTATATTTAGCAGGAGCCACGGGCACTCTGACTGTGAAGAATGCATGGTCCATATTTTTACACAGTATGAATAGCAGTGCCAGGGGAGACTGAGAGTGGATGTTATTCTCACCAGTCAGATGAAGTTGCACCTGGAAGAGTGTTCAGTGTTGGACCTCTCAAATTCAAGAAGCATGTCACAAAACCAGAGGTAGCAGATGACAAGTGTGATGAAGGCCCTAAAGTACAGAAAGTGGAGAGATAGAGGAAGATGGAGATATTTAATGTGACTAAGGTGAGTGAAAGAAGTGTAATGTCATCCTGGAATTGCTTCAAGAACAGTTATGAGGATTAGAGAGTCCAGTTCTTCTTCTTAGTGGCAGATGCTAAATCAAAGTGGAATGGACACAAGCTGGGATTTGGGGGACTATATATTGAAAAGTTCTTTCTCTCTGAGGGGATCATGTAATACTGGAACAGGAGGAAGAATATACATCCTTGGAGGTTTTTCAGGTCTTGTTAAACAATCACTGCTGACCTTATTTAGCTTTAGCAGCAGTCATGCTCTGAGCAGTTTTGCAAGATTCAGGGCTCCCTTCCATCCAGAGGTTTTGGGGGTTTATTATTTGTTTTGTTGGTAAGTTTTGAGGGGTTTTATGCTTTGGTTTTAGGGGTTTGGGTATTTTTGGTGGGGAGTGTGTGTGGGGTTTTTTTTTAAATCTTTTTAGTGACATGGAGAACAGAAAGTTTTAAACAGTCATGAAAGGGAATATGGAGATAGGCAGCCTCTAACATCCCAACTACAATAACTTTGGAAGAAATCATCTCAATTTAAGGTTTAGACTTGCAAATCCTCCCTAAACAGCCTTTTACGCTGCTGCTTTTGGAGAAAGAATAAATGTTGGAATTATTGGTAGGGTATTTCTTGTGTTTTAAGAAGGCAATTAAAAGATGGTTCCTCTTTCTCTCCACACATCCTCTCTTCCAAGAATATTGCTGTTTTAAAAGTTATTCTGCTACAGTTTACTTTGTCCTCTAACAGTAAAAGAAAAGTGAAATCTTTAGTATTTGCCCAAAGTAACATTTAGCTCAGGAATGTTGCTCCAATGTAGCTCCATGATATAGGAAAAGACATCATCATACCATGGACCTCTTCCTTGTCTACTTATGCCTTCCCTTACAGTGTCCTGATTCATTATAAGTAACAAAATATCATCTTCTTGGTGAAAAATAATAGCTTCACAAGCAAAGCATAAAGGAAATTCATTTTCAAAGGACCACAAGGAAGTCAGGATATGGAGAACAAGTGAAATTACCTATAATGCACCCAGTCATACAACCAACTATACTATTTTAACAATTAGAAGCAAAAATACATGTAATGTGTTTTTATTTTCTTTTTGCAGAGAGTCCAGAATCAATATGAGTAGGAAAAGGTCATGGTTTAGAGGTAATTTTTTTGATTTTTTTTTTTTTTTTTAGACAAAGTAACATAGCTGGAAAAAAACAAAAGCATTCAGGCTTACAAACTTTAACACACTGTATCAACACTGTCAAATGAGCATCCTTAGATTGTCCTACAACCTACAGATGCAACCTACAAGAGTAACTAAAAAAGAGTGTGAAGATTTTCATTTTGACTCTAGATGTCACAGCAGCAGTCTTGGAAAACTCAGGAGTTTTTGCCATTGATGTGTTTGCTGTATGACTTTGATTTTTAGCAGACATATTCTCTCTGTCCATTATTCTCCTTCCCTCTCTCCTTGAAGTATCTTCATGGCCCCTTCTTGCTCAGCTGGAACTCCATGCAAAAGCTGTCCATCAGCAAAAAAATTGGATGGAATTTTATCTATTGTTTGCACAATAAAAATAATTTCATTCCACAAGTAAATCACCACTACAATGGAGACTCAGTGCACTTATCCTGCAATTCTAGCACAGTATGTGAGTGAGCAGGTATAATGCTACCAGTGTGATTGCCTAGGGAATACATATGCATTAAAAACTTATAGGATTATTGACCTAATGTCACAGAAATGAAATAGTTTCAGTTTTGAAATTCTGTTCTAATTGTCACAATTAAGAACTCTTTCCCTCCTGCCTTGACTTTCCATGGGAGTAAATGTGTGTAATGAGAAAGAAGTGTACATAAATTCTTCATAAGACTGGATGGGTATAGATAAGAGCATAGCAAGTTGGCAACTGATAAATACACTATATTTTTGAGATTAGTTCACCGGTATATTTTTTTCATATAAGAAAGCAAGTTTAAGAAGTTCCCTTCCTTCTTTTTCTGGGTAATATATCTGTCCTCATGCCAGTGCTCATTACCCTTCACTTTGGCACTGGCAAAATACCTGTAGATCCCACAGGGTAATGTGGGCCTGAGAAAAGATTCATGTAATGGAAAATATTATTTTTATACTTTTGAATTTCTTTTCAACTTCACTCATCTCAGTTTTACTTGCTAGATTTGTTTTAGAAGGTTTAAAATAATTATTAAAAAAAAAAAAAAAAAAAAAAAAAAAAAAAAAAAAAAAGTGAAAATATAAAAATGTATTTGTTTGTTTCTTCCTTGGCTCCTTAACAGAAATTCCTGATTATTTAACCTCATATAGCAATATTGGGCTATCCATTAGTAACTGGGTTCTTCATTGGCAAATAATATCTGAGTCCTTTCAAGGGGCATGTTCAGCATTTCCCTGGAGAAACTGACTTCCCACAGCATGGATGGATGTACTCATTCTTAAGTAAAGAACTGTTTGGACAGCTGGGCCCAGAGAATAGTAGCAAATGGGATTGATTTCAATTGGTGGCTGGTCTCAAGTGGCTCGGTGTTTGGGCCAGACCTGTTTAACATCTTCATGGGTGAAGTGGATGAGGGGACCAAGTTCATAGTAAGCCAGTTCACAGATAACACCAATCAGGAGCGTTGATCTGCTGAAGTATAGGAAAACCCTACAAAGGGTTTGGGTTGGATTGATTGGAGAAGGCAAATTGTATGAGGTTCAAGAAGGCCAAACACCAAACACCAAACACAACAATCCGAGGCAGTGACCATTCCCCCTTGTACTCCGCACTTGTGAGGTGGCAGCTGGAGTCCTGCGTTTTGGGCCTCTCAGTACAAGAAGGACATTGAGGTGCTGGAACATATCCAGAGAAGGCAATAGAAGTGGGGAAATGGCTGGACCACAAGGTCGATGTGGAGCAGCTGAGGGAGCTGGGGGTGTTTAGCCTGGAGAAAAGTAGGTGCATGAGGCAGGTCATTGCCTTCTAAAACTCCCTGAAAGGATGCTGTAGTGATGGGGATTTCAGTGTGTCCTCCCAGGCAAAACATTATAGGAGTAGAGGAAATGGCCTCGTGGTTTTCCAGAGCCCAGCTAGTCAGATATTAAGAACAATTTCTTCACAGGAAGGGTTAAAGCATTGGAATAGGCTGCCCAGGAAAATGGTAGTCACAGTCGGTGGAAGTAGTCAAAAAGCATGTGGCTATAGCACTTGAAGACTTGGTTTGTGAACATGAGCTGAGGGTTAGACTTGATCTAAAGGTCTTTTCCAGCCTTAACAGTTCTATGATCTTCCAATGTACCTATTTAGATTTACATCATACATTTGCCACCTTGTTTTTCCATGCAACTCAGGGATTTATGTGGCCATAAAGTTCCTGAACAGATCAAAAATTTCACAGCCATGGATGGAAAGCAGATCTACAAGGGTGTTTGTTCCTTCCTATTTCTTTGAAAGTAACGGGTAAAGGAAGGAGAATGTGCCCATTTGAAATAAAAGGTCAAGAGAAGACATAATGGGATGGAAAGAAGATGCTTTCTCCCATTTTGGAAATCACAGGAACATAGAATAATAACATTAGTCTAGAGTAGTCCCACAATTAGCTTTTTCTTGAGATCACCTTCAATTTCAATCAGGAGATAAGTGCCATTTTATGATTACTGTCACACACTGATGATTTTCATTACCTCAAAGATTTTTTAAGTCAAAAGTGTGCTGTTCAGATGCAGAAGTGTATCACTGAAGAAACTAAGATCCCTGTTATGGGGATGATATGAGCATAAAATCCTGTCCAACTATAAATTGCTTGATCATTTCTCAAATATTAAGAAGGCAGAAACAGATATATCTGTGTCAGTGGGATGACTGTGAGAGAAGAAATAAGAAAGATGGTTTTCCTTCTTATCTAATTCTCCCTCCCTCTTTTATTTTAATGATCTTGTTCATGTGGAACAGGTAATATAAAACATGGCAGAGACAGCACCTCTGCTCAGCATCCCAGTAATGGAGGTGAAGGCAGTTCTGGAACACGTTTTGCTGCATTTCAAAGGTGATGAATGGGAGATGATTTATTGAGTCACCTGGGCTGTTCCCTCCTATTTCAGGGTTTGTTCCAACAGTGTTTCTCTGTGTTTAATGGATTAAAGCAATTCAACGAAGTTTATTCATGAAAGAGAATGTGGGCTCAGCATTTTCTTTCAAGAAAAGTATGTGAAAAACACTGCTTAACAGAATTCTGATTTCATTTGCCACGAACAGGACTCAAGAGGACAAATTCACTATCCTTTACATCATACCCTTCCTTTAGTAAAAGTGACAGAAATGAGATACTTAAAGCAACTCTTACTCCTTATTGGAGTATGGAAAAATTTTTAACAATGCAAAAAGGACCAACTTTAATCACAACTGCACTTCCCTGAACAGCACATATGATACAATAAATATAAGCTTTAGAAATATGCACCCTTTTTTGAAGGAGGAAAGGTGGAAAAAACCCAAACAAAATCTAAAAATAAAAATAAGGGTATTTTCTGTGTATGTGCTGACACAACAGTTTTTCAGGAAAAGTTTATATCTTGTTGTGTTTTTCTTCCTTTGTTGTAAAAGGTATCAAACAAAAAGCAAAAATCATGGACTTGAATGTTTATCTTTAAAATGGAGGCTCTTGAGGGACTGCTACTGATGATTGAAAGACCTTTTCAAACTGTTTAAATTTAAAGAAGTTTTCTAAGGGTAAAGAAAGGGAATAAAATAATATGAAAAATCAATCTCAGCTTGTGTAGTTATTTTTGAAACACATAAACGTTTCAGGGGCCAATACACTGAACAGAAAACTGTTGGAGGAGAAATTCTGGATTAGTATATAAAATGGTGAGAAACCATCAGATAAGTAGAAAAAAAAAATAATCCCCNAGGAAATCTTCCTCTAATCTCATTTTTTTAATACTTAATGAAAGAAAGAATTCTTCGTTCAGATTTTGCAAGCCAAAGAGATTTCAATAAATCTTGATCAGTACAGTTTCAGGAGTGTGGAGTGAATAAGTATGAAGGTTAGGTTTAGGATGCCTATAAAGGATGGGTTGTGTTTCTAATTCTGGTTTTCACTGACTGATAATTATAAAACAATCAAAATGATCATATGGTGTTATTCCGTAACTAGAAATTTCTGAAGCTATCTTCTGAATTCTTTGCAAATTCTTAGCAATTTTCTGAAGTCTTTGCAAAGAATCTTGAGGTCAGAAAGGCATGTAAAAAAAATGAAACTTGGGATTCTTTGTCCTTTTCTAACCTTCCTGATCTTTCAAATTTTAACCTTATGAGTATTTGCAGAGATGACACATCTGATTATCAGCTCTCTTTGTTCATCAAGTGGGAGCACCATTTTTTTATGTCCAGAGTGAAAATACAGTTATTTTTCCTTGCTCTATGGCATGTAATACTCTTCTACAATAACAATTTCATCTACTTTTGGTGTGCAAAGAACACTACAATTGAATCACAGAACAGAGTACATTTTCAGCAAGTATACTTCAAATTTATGTTAAGAAGGAGACACTTGACACCAGCGTAAGGTCATTCACTGCAAAAAGCAAGAAGTTTATATGCATTAGCAGCATTACTTATTCCAATTAATATATTAATTATAATGTCTTTACTCCCATATAATTAAAACCAGAGTACGTGTTCTGCACCTCTGTTAGGCATCAATCAAGAATACTTATAAAACACAGCTTAATTCAGACAGACATCAAGTAGATAATTTTTCAAAAGGATGCAAGTAATAAATAAGTCTGGAAATCCAGAGATGGAAGCAACACATTGATGCCACAGCTATTAAGGTTAATCCAGCTCAGTCTTTTTTTTTACTCTTGCCAGTGAGAACATCTCCCAGTGTATCCCCCAAAGAACAGAGAGGAACATGATGAAGTAAGAAGTGAGTTTTGTTTCTATTAGCAAGTAAGAAGAATAAACATGAGAGATGATAAGTGTGGAAAGTTCATGGAGTTTCCTCTTTTTCAAAAGGTTTAAAAATATTTCTTTGTTGTCTTGCTTGGCATAGAACTCAGTTCAGCACACAGTCAAAATGCTGTTCATGAATGTCCTGGAACGTGTGAGTTCCAAGAGAAATTCTGTGACTACTTTAATTTATTTTGTCCCATTTCCTTTTAATCTGTTTTTATTATTCTGCCCTCCATCTCCAATATGTTGGAAAGGATTCTGAACAAGTAACAGGATCACCAAGAAGATAGAAAGGTATTTTGATTTTCTCAAGGCTGCATCCAGGAAAATAAACTCCAGAAGCAGTGAATCCATCCTTCAGGCCTGCTGGATTTATGACAATCACATAGACTGTCAAATGAATGGACAGTACATAATACACCTTTAGTGACTTGTACTGCAAGGTGAAACTTACCTCGGGTCTGGACAAAAAGTTTGGAAATCTTTACGAATAATCTAACAATACAAAGGGATTTTTTTTTTTTTTTTTTTTTTTTTTTT
>VXBN01003839.1:1152877-1233521 GCA_013397395.1 Sinosuthora webbiana
AAGCAGGCTTTTGTTTCTGGGTATGCAGTGGAAGGAACAATCGTCTAGATGTGTGACTTCCTTTTTTTAAAAGGCAGCATATCTGGGCTCTTTGACAATTCAAGGGATGTTGTCTAGAGTTTGGAATGTTAAATAAGAGGAAAACTAAATAACACTCTCAGTTTCAGATAGTAATTTATAATGTAGCATAGAATAATATATTTTGTTCCATGTGTTGACATCTCTTTGACATATGGAGATTTCTTATTTATATACACATTTGTTATTCATCACTGCTAGAGCTAGTTGAATAAATATGAATAAAAGGAATATCCAAACAAATTTCTCCTTAAACTACTTTTGTCTGGATGGAATTTTACATCTTCAATACATGACTTTGGTATACCAAAAGTTTGATGGTTCTGAATATTAGAATTTCTTGTTTGGGCATTAAGCACTCTTATCCTGTCAATCTTATGGAAATGAAAGTGGTATGGAATAGGTGTTAGAAATTAAAGCCTTTTCATATAATTATTAAATGTGCCATTCCATTCTGAAAAGGGTGTAGCATGAAATGGGCTTTGTTTGATATTAATCAAACTTTCTTACCTGAAATACCTTCTAAATTTAATGACTCTGTTTGCAGTCAAGATCGGCTGTCATTCAAATTCAGTTCATGGGAGGATATGTCTTTAATTTTTTTTTTTTTTTTTTTTTTTTTTTTTTTTTTTTTNTTTTTACTATTAGATTTCTGTACACAGAGCCAAAGAAAGCCTTGCAGAAAAAAAACGTAATTATATGAGATGAAAGATAGAATAAAACTATGGGAGAGAATAGAGGCATATCATTCAATATCTCATATGTTCTTTATCATGAAAGTGACTTCTGCAGTTGCAAAATGAATGATGATTTACTAGGTTTTAGATTCTTCATTTGCTAAAGCAGTGTTGTTCTCTTACAGTGCATGTCATAGATGAAGTTCAGTAAAAGAGGAAAATAAAAAAGAACATGTCTCAGTGTCAGAAACTCTTCTATTTTACTTTCAGAGGATGTTGACTAAAAGTCTGCATTTCAAAGGATCAGTGTTAGAAAAATCAAGCATTTAAAAATGTGAAGTTGTTACACATCATCAGATTTTCACTGAAGGTAAGTTTTCACAGGAAGGAAAATGCTAAATAATATAATTCAAGGGAATTTTACTGATTTACATCCTTTGAGAATCACAGTAAAATGAGTTATGGCAACCGATTAGCTAGATGTAACACAGGTAAATTTTTTCTTCTCTTTCTGATGTTTCCTATCCCAGTGAGACTGAGATTTGAGTCCATTCTTCTGTAGAAGCAGAGAGAAAGAGAGAAAAACTCTCTTTCTACTTACTGATCTAACATGAGCCTTACACTTCTGGAGTAGGACATGTGAATGAGTGCTCTCATTGCTCATAGAAATGAAGCAAACTTTCAGTTCAAACAATTACTATGGGCTTTGCTCTTCGACTGCAAAGGTAAAGAAGATGTTATTTCTTTGTGGCTCTCCTCCATATCAGAATTCATATCCTTTCACTCCGCTGTGTGCTCTCTAAAAATTATTTTCATGCATCAAATTGTTGCCCTTGGTTAGTGAGATGCTGAGAACGACTGAGACCATAGTCCCTACATTATTACTGTCTCACCCTGCAGAGTGCAGATTCCAGAAGTGACCAGTCCACATCTTGCCATGTTCACAGCATGACTTGAATTTTAATACAAAATTCCATTTATAAAATTAATTAAAGTTATAACTCCAGCACAGGAAATTAAGGACAGTAATAAAAGAACTGGCTGGAAACATTCCACACAAATAGGTTTTTTTCTCATTCAGTGCTATTCAGACAAAACCAGTTCAATTTTTTTCTTGATGTGAAATGATATCAGCTTGGAAAAATTTATATTGTATGGTACTGTACAGAAAAAACACTTTGAAAATTATTTAATGACTTTTTAATTTCTTGGAAGAAAAAGCTTCTATAATATTGAAAAAATTGTTTTAAGGTGAATACTATGAAACAAATTGAGAAATATTTAAATAAAAATATTTAAATGAAATTATTAAACCAATATAATGGTGTGATGGAGTTTTACTCTAATTTCAGCTGTATTTGACATACTAACATATTTTTATTGAACAAAAATCAGTTCTCTTGGTCATGTCCAAGAAACTAAAATTAAACTGTCCATTTTACCATGTCTTTATAAACATTTGACAGCTGTATCATACCCTACAGATCACATAATAACAACAAAATATTTAATCTGATCTCTTTATTGCAAGGTGAATACTTTTTTAACAAAGGAAAAGAAATAGATTTAATTGAGGCCTTAGTGATATACTCCATAAACTCTCATATCAGTGATTAATTTAAAAATTGGAAAAAAAAAGAATCAGAAAAAAAAAAAAAGTAAACAAAGGTCTTGATAAACAGGAGACAGTAAACAGGAAAGAGTCCCAAGGACTGGTCTAGATAAGAGCCTTATGAAAGTTTCCTAATGATTTGGATACAGAGGTTAAATGTGAATTCACAGAATTTGTTGATGATTCAAAGGAGAGAACAGCAGGAACAGAATCCAAGTATCATGGTAGAATCTTTAGACCAAAGGAGGAAATGAATAGAATTGTAAAGAAATTTAGGATATCAAATAGTCTTGAAAAAGCAATTAAAATTTCTCAGATGAACTAGGGGCTTTTTGCTCAAAAAATAGCATGGGAAAAAGACATTGATTCATCATAGGATGTCAGAAAAGTGTCATTATAAACCATCAAGAAAAAGGCAAATGTGGAACTGAAATGCATGAAGCAACATATTTTCAGTAGAAATCATAAAGTGAACTTAGGCAAAATAGAATGGTTTAGGAAAAAGAACAGATTATTTTTCACCAAAGAAGGCTAAAATGCTTGTCTCATTTCATTAGGTTAAGCACAGCCTGAATAGGAAATATAACTTCTTTTTGCAAAAGGCATCACAAGGGACAACAATTATCTTGGTTGGGTGAAGAATAAAAATATACATTTCCTGTAAAGTTTTGTGAGTTCAGGATGGGGTTTTTTGTTGCTGTTTTTGAGGGGGTGGGGGGGGCTGATTGGCTTTTGTCATTGTTGTTTGGGTTTGGTGTCTTTAATCCACTTAGATTTCTATGTCAATTTGGTAATACTACAGAAAGGAAACCGTTAAGTGTAGGTTTTAAGACTAATGCTTCAGCAGATATAAAATCTCTTGATACTTCTGCCTCTGAACTGCATATTCATCATGTTTTAAGACTCTTTCTTCTCCGGCATCTAGATGCCACTTAATTGAAACACCTAATTTAATGAATCGGCTAGTTTACTAACATGTTATGCATACCAAAATTGAATCTTAACTATGAGGAGGGGGGGCAGGAGAGGGAGGTGAAGCAGCTCAGAAAAAAAGAGGATGCCATGGTATCATAAGGGTCTAGCCACTTAAGATGATGCTATTTTCAGCTGCAAAATATTGAGCATGCTAAAAATTTTACATCTAGAAAACACTGAATATGCTATCCTGTGATTTAATCTCTTGGAATGTATCTTGGGCTAATATTCATAATATCTTCTTTATTTCAAATTCAATCCTATTTTTTTAAAAAAGGATGATTGCTGTATAGAGACTTTCCTACAAGTTAATTCATTCCTCCCAGGGGAGGACACTGCTTCAATTTTTTTTTTTTTTTTTTTTTTTTTTTTTTTTTTTTTTTTTTTTTAACACTAGGCCTTGTTCCTAAAATAATCTATCAGTACTTTTTTTATTTTTTCTTTTTTAATGGATTCTCAGACTTCTTTATATATGTGAATTAAACAGACATGTAAAACATAACTACCCATGCTGTTTTCCAAATTGTTCAATTACAGGTAGAACTCTCATGGGAGACAACATTTACATTCAGTGACAACCCTGATAAATATTTTCTCATTATGGCTGAATAACATAGTATTTTCTTTATTTCATAGGGACAGCTGAAAGAAGAAAATAATTGGTATAGCTTTACTACCTTGTCCTTTATAACCTCGATCTTAAAAAATAAATATCCCTTGAATGTGATTGAATGAAGACTCATTAATGGAATTTATGAGAGCTAATCAGACTGTCAGTCTGCATTTTTTGGTGTCCAGAAAATGAAAAGCAAGCAAGACACTTACTAAAACAAGTGAGACATGCTTTTTACTGTGATAAAGATGCAATCCAATACAAATCTACTGAATGTCATCTTCTCTTGGAGTCAGAATGACATCTTTATTCTCCACACTTTTAATCCTGAGGCACCTCACAGCAGCAACTGTCAAACTAGTGCTAATTCAAAAAGAGCCCTGGAGGTGAAAACGTTTGACAGCCTCTCTCAGTTATCCAAATGAAAAATCAGGTTGTTTTCTTTCACCATCCTTTTTGTCCACTTCTGTACACACTTCCTTCAATATCCTTCAATTTGCCTTTCAATTTCTTTGCCATTGCCAACCTCCCGAATTATCCAGCCTTAAGATTCCTTTTCTTCTGCTGTTAATGATTCAGATAGAATTGTTTGCAGTGTAACACCAAAAAAAAGGTGTGAATTCTCTTGTATAAATAGTAAAGGTACCTTGTTTTTGAGCTGTAGACCTCATCTGAGAAGAAGAAAACAGCCTCAATCTTATCTTTGTTTTGCAGAAGGACCCCCTGCTTTCTGAATATGTTAATTTACATAATTAACATTACGGTAAAAGTGAAGTAAAGATTAAGACAAAAAAACGTTTGTTCCAAAGTAACTTGGAAGTAATCTTATAGGGCTTTGGCTGCTCTTGGCTTCTAATTTACTCTGTATTGATGCTCTATTAACTGTTATAAAGGCATGAAATGTGGACTATCCATTTAAATATAATGCATTTATGATGATTTTCTATCTTTGTTGCTATGAACACCATTAATTTTATAGTATGGAGAATATGCAGAAATTAAATATGCAGAATAATTACTTAATCACTCCTCAGTATTCAAGGTCATTGGGTGATGAGGTCACTCCTTCATTAAATTGCAAGTCACTGAGCTCCTCTCAAAGACCCAGAGACTCTCATTACAGTGATGTTTGTGGCCCGAAATCTGGGATGGCCCCAAGCAAATATTAATGGAATAAGTGTAGCTGAGACATGCAGTGCAACACAATGCAGGTGTTCTAAGTAAATTTTTAGTTTCTCTTGAATCTTAACCAAAAATCAAAATCCAGAAAGTCAAATTTTAGCCAAACTGTTCAGCTGCTGGGCAAACTCTGGCAACAGCAAAAGCCATAGTTGTATTTGTGCATATTCTCTGAAGATTAATGAAATAATATCATGTTCAAAACTCCCTTGTTGGGCATGACAAGAAAGAGGTAAGCTGCACATTTTTGCACAAAACCATGCTGATTTCTTGGTTTTTTGTGAGTATTTTATATTCTTTGCTTCATTAGGTTGGGTGTGGAGGAATTCGCTTTAAACTAATGCAGAATTCTACAGTACTACTTTCCGAAGATCCCTTAAAGAACTTTCAACCAAGTATCAATGACATCAATGGAAATGGGATTTTCCCATTGTGCTCTGTGAGCTCTGGATCCTATTTCATGTTTACAAGCGATTTACGTGTTATTTTTCAAATTGTTGAAGCTTTTTTTTATAAGGTTGACATTAAGCTGTGAAGAGCAGTGGGACTAAATCCACCATCTTAGAGCCAGAAGGTTATCTCCAAAAGGATGTCATGGCTCTGATTCATTCATGAAACAAAGTTCACACAATCTGTTATGTATTACAGTTTGCCTGACTACATTTTCTTCTTTGTATCTTGGCCAAGACATTTCAGTGTTCCTGTTCCTTTGAGACCCTCTGTTTAAGATGTGAGTGATTTCCAATGCAGAACATTATTGCTGCAATTAATTAATTGCCAACCAACTCTTTGCTAATAAACCCACTGCTGAAACTCTAACTTTTAATCCAGGGGGTTCTACTTCACTTTTATGTTTTAAAGTGCTTTTTATGGTGTGTTAAAAAAACCCAAATGTCAGGATTAATTTTGATTATTTCATATTGCTCCTCTGGACATAGCGTAAGAAATAAATAGGGATAAAAAAAGCTGGATAAGGGTTTTCTGTAGCCATCTCACTTCAGACAATCTTCAAACCAACTAAGTTACATATTTTATTGATCATCAGGGAAATTCATAGTGCACAAGGGAATGTGCCCATTGGCCCGACTGGTTCTCCTTTACTGGCACAGTTATTTACCCTCCATTTGATGATTTCTAGAGAAGAATGAATTAATCTTTTCTGTCCTTTCAAACAGGCTCCTGGGAAGATGCATCATTCTGCATGGAGGATCCTTACCTTTGCAAAAAAATGTTTTTGAAAGAGGGAAATTAAAAATCTGCCTTGCTGTCTGTGAGGCCCTATGAACAATACATTCATGGCACATATAAGCAGAATGTTAACATTTGTGTGGAGTTTAATGCTCTTTTTAAGTGCCAGAACCATAAAGTTCTCTGACTTGGTGCTATTCTTGAGTTTCAAGAGCTGATGGGGGATCATGCAGGCTGAGCCTTTGAGAAGAAGAACAGTATTAGTGCACATCATCCTGCACCTGCAATTCCAATCCCCTCCTAACATGAGGGAGATTACCAGTTCTGTGTAAATGAAAATCCATAAGGATTTGTCATTTTTCTGCAGGTGTATGTTTTCGTCTCAGAGAAGTGAGCACAGAGTTTTGATTTGTCCAGAAAAATATGACTTGTAGAACAAGGAGATTAAATAGTGTTAATTTTCTCATTTTTAATAAATATCACAGAAATGTCACATTGCTGATCTGCATGGAACATGTTTTAAAATTCAAATGTAAAAACTCATAGAAGAATTTAAAAACTCTTCTAATTCTACTGATTTCACAGGTCTAATATTACCCCATCTACCAAAGTATGATATAATTTAAATTGTTCTACCTAACTCTTTTATTTCTTTCGACAGATACATTTGTTCACAGAAAGAAAGAGTAGGAACAAAGTTGCCAAATCCTTCTTCATCTCTGGCCTCCAAACTGGGACTGGATCCAAATAATGTCATGGCTCTTACAGTTGGTTCCAAAAATCTCGAAGGAATACATTTCCACCAGAAATGTAAGTTGAAAGTAAAATTGAAGAATCACCATACTTTAGGAAGGGATGTTTTAAATTTTCTTTCTTAGAATTGTCATGTGAATATCCTAGAATCTTAGAAAGGCTTGGGTTAGAAAGGACCTTAAAGCTCATCTAGTGCCAGCCCCCTACCATGGGCAGGGACGTGTTCCACCAAACTGGGTTGCTCAAAGCCCTATCCAACATAGCCTTGAACACTTCCAGGGACTACTTCTCCTGGCAACCTCTTCCCTTACCATCTTCACAATAAATAATTCCTTCCCAATTTCTAATAAAACCTAGTCTCTTTCAGTTTGAAGCTATCATCCCTTTTTCCTACCTCTACATGCCCTTGCAAAAAGTCACATATTGGCAAATAACCTGCTTTTTTGATAAGAAGCAGCTATTTGACCATTTACAAGTTTTCCCCTGGCTAGAAGTCATTAATACCCTTACATTGCCATTCCTTACAAAATGCTACAAATGTGCTCTTCACAATTCCTGGCTGAAGAACACTTCCTATCTTGGTTTTGGTAATAAAAATCTCAAATAATGGAAAACACTTGTCAGGTTTCTAAGGATCTCTCTCAACATCAGAGTGTCATGCCAACAGTCTAACAAGTGCATTATTCTGGATTCTTAGTGAATTCAGGATATTGCATCAGATATTTGCCTCAGCAAACTCTTCTCAACTGCAATAGTGTTTTATGTGTAACTTAACTGAGATGGGATTTAAAAGATGATTGGAAGATTTGGGAAAATTACTTCAATCATAATAGGCAAAATGGAGTGCCACTAAGAATAAAAGATTGCCTTTGTCTTGCTTCTGGTATGACAGAGGTTGCAGTAGTGGGCTGAACTCCAGACCAGAAGCATCATAGCACCCTGAAGTATTTCATTGCGAGTATTTCCATCAGCAGGGTTTGATCAGTTTATTAATACATATTAAACCAGGATGTGATTCAAGATATTGCCTACAATGTGATGAGAGTCCAAAAATATTTATTTTGCCTAAAACATTCTTCTTCACTCCTCTTAGCTACATCTTCTACTTCTCTTCTCCTATAATTTTGGTGTATAATGTGTTTGAAATAAAGGTCATCCATTTTAGTAAATTCTAATATCAAGCAACTTTTCTAAGCATCCTCCATTGCCATGCTTATTTACTGTAATACTGATTATCTGTATAAAACAATTACAGGTTTAGTAACATGTTTTAGTTTTCTTTTAGCTAGTTCAGATATTCACTGTCAGTGAAGCTGCTTAACACTATGGAATCCTTATGGGGCTTACTCATCACTGAAGTCTTATTTTTTGAAGTAAATTAATGATTTGCTATTCCTAGAGACTTTACTGTGCTTATCACGGTATTAACTTGCATCAAAAAAAATCACACTAAGCCATTTTTCAAACCTTGACAAAAATAGCCTGGAGACATTCTGGTGAATGAAGGTCTTGAGGGAGAAAAAAAAGCAGGTATTTTGAATAATGGAAATGTACTCAGTTAACATCGGGTATATCTGTCAGAGGTTATTTCCAGCATTCAGGATCAGCCTTCCTTTCTATGAGCAATATGTCAGAATATAGTAGGAGATGATATTTGGAGGATTTGGATAAAGGAAACCTGTGTTTAGCTGTTAAGACTTTGGCTTGACTGTGGATATTGTTTGGGTGCCAACTGGCACTGGCATTGTGCAGCTGACACTTGGAGTTCAATTCAAGAAATCCAGCAAACGCTTGCAACAGGCAAGACAATAACATCTTGGAGACAGATCTCTGACAGAGGAAAGAGTGGAGATGAGAGAAAAGAGTTGTGCATGGACACTTCATTATTTCACTAATGAAAGTGACGTCTGGAAAAATGAAAAAAATGTAAGACAGGGTTGAAAAATTAAAATCAAAAGAAAAAAAAAAAAAAAGGAAGAAAAAAGGGAATTTTGTTTTGTTTTCTTCTGCTTTTCTTCCCTACAGGAGAGAAATAGTATGTCCTCTCTTTTTTTCCATACGGTAGTAGTTAAAAGCTGCACTAAAACGAATAACCTTGGAGGTGTCTTTCCAATGGCAATTAACATTGTGATAGATGTTAACAAGAGAATCAAACAACTGACCTGGGAAGAACAGGTGGTTTGTAGACAATTTCTTTAATTTGAAGATTCCTAGGAAAAAGTTCTTTGATCAACAGTCATAAAATCATCGAATTATTAAGGCTGGAAAAGACCTCCAAGACCATCAAGTCAGATCTCCAACCAAATATCACCATGTCCTCTAAACCAACTAAATTTTGATTTCATACTCTCTTCATCTTTCAACACCCTACTTGGCTGGTCAAATAAATTTCCAGTTTGCATAACAGATTAAATGATCAGGCTCACTTTAGCTACTGCAAAACCATAAAATGATAGATTGGAAAAGACCCCTAAAATCATTGAGTCCAACCATTAACCCATCCTGAAGAACTGGGGTCACAGCTGCTGATTTTTTTTAATTTCTTTTTTGGGGACACAAACTCCATGTAACAAAACCTTTCACTACATGTGTGTTTGGTCAGGTAGTACAGCAAGGCTGGTTTCTAGGCTGAAGTGTAATAGATATTTAGCTAGCACATGTCAGAGAGTGAAATAAGCAGCAGCTCATACAGACTGGGAATGACATCCAAATTTCAAAATAAATGGAAAATTACAAAATTGTAGGCTTTGTAAAAAAAGTGGAAACAGAAATTAATTAATTCTTGGACTTCACCTATCAGGCTTATGCAGAGATTCTGATGTTCCAAGCATTAAATAAAAAACATCAAAGAAAAAGTCAGAGAACTAAATAAGTAGGAAATAAGGAGAAATAAGTAGGGAAAAAAGTAGTGCTTCTGTCAGCTCCTGAATCTTTTTCAAAGAAGTTTAAATAAGCATGAAAAATTATGAGCTTAATATTATAACGTAATACACTAGAGAATAGAACAAACAAGTCCTCTCTCAGACATTCTTATGGCTGGACTCTAGGAATGGCGCATAATTTGCTGCTTAGTTATTCCCAAAGATCTTTTTACAGTGAGATTTATTTCCTATTTCCCAGTTTACTTGTATTGCATTTTGGGAAGAAGAGTAGGGTCTAGGAACCTTGTCAAATTTGGAAATGACAGTGCTTTATGTAAGAATAATTGGGGTTTGTAATGCAGTTTGCAATAAATTTTCAGGTGGCTTTTGTTTCAACAAAGCAGCTTGGATTTATTGCAAGAATGACTGAAGAGACTAAAAATATCCTTTCCTTCAAATCAAGTCAAATACATTCAGAAATTAAGACTGAAAAAATAATAATCATGCGTTCCAAGAGTCTAACTGGAACACAGAAAAATGAAATGGTCTAATTCATGTGTCTCTTAGGGTTTATAGCATTTAATGTTTCCCTTCTAAGTTAATTAGTGATATTTGGAATAGAATACAATTAGAAATACAACCTAAAATGCAAAGCAAAGCCCATATGATTGCTCTACAATTCAGAAACTTATCACTATAATCCCTTGTGTGTGACTTTCACCCTTGTGGCTTGATAAATAATTTCTTTGTCATTTCATATACCTGACCTGATTATCAAAGGATTGATTATTTCCTAAAACAGTTTTGTAATTAATACTTAAGTCACACTCCATCCCCCTTGTTGATCCTTCCCTCTACATGTTTCTGATAAAGTATAATTGTGTTAATTCTCTCTGGATTGATTAGATATAATGTTCAAAGGGAAATCTACTTTATTGCTGACCTAACATACCTTTGTTAATAAGAATTTTTTTAATACTGCACTTCAAAGATGAAAGTTTCTTAATTAACAGCAGAAGCTTTACTGAACCAAGTCTATTACAGTCACAACACTATTTCCTGAGGCTCTATTATTTTCTTTATTAACAAAATCCTTTGGAGATATAGGCTTGAAAATAATATTTAGACACAATGAAAAATATACTGCTCTGAACATCGCTAATAATTTTAAAAATAAAATTTTAAGAGCTAAAGTTTTTATGTAAAGAAGAACATCTAAAAAGGTGTGCTTGGAGTGAAGTTTACCACTTCACTTCCATTTGGAGGATTTAAATGGCACTCGAGTGGTTCACATGCCTCCAGATCTGCAGGGGGCAAATTTCACCCTTAATCAAGGCAGTTTTTACTATGTTATTTGAAAAAGTGATATTTGCTACCCCTAAAATTCCTCTCAATATTTATGGTTAGTTTATAATGTGGTATTTTTAAAGTTACATTTA
Source organism: Sinosuthora webbiana (assembly GCA_013397395.1). Classification (NCBI taxonomy): domain Eukaryota; kingdom Metazoa; phylum Chordata; class Aves; order Passeriformes; family Sylviidae; genus Sinosuthora; species Sinosuthora webbiana. The sequence continues at coordinate 1,164,253 of VXBN01003839.1, forward strand.
TGGCAGCTGAGGTCAAGAAAGACATTTCCCAGGAAAAAATCTACACTGTAACCATTCCAATAATTAACAGTCAAATAAAGGATTTCATACAGTGTGCCATAATAGTATATATATATCATCTGTGTGGAAAGACTATGTGTCAGAGGGGCTTCAAATTACTTTTATTTATCCATATTGGTATTTACTTATCTATTTGTGGTATCTGAAGACCATGCAAGTATTTATGGCCTATCTTTAACTACTTCTCCTTTACTGTTGTCAGTGTTCACGATTTTAAAAAAAGAATAAAAAAGAAATTAAAAAGAAATTGCGTTCTTTGTGTCTGCCTGTTGACAGAGCAATATCAGGCTTAAGATTTCTCGGCAAAGCTAAGGTTAAAAAATCTAATGGTAGTTCTTCCAATGGAAAAAAAAAATCCTAAATAGAGATGCAAAAAATAATTTTCTCTGAAACACACTTCCCAAAAATTGAAGCCTGTGGATTGAGGAAGTGCAGTCCTGTACCTGCTCTTCAGCAGGAAATACTGGCATCTTTAGACATTCACAGTAAGATTAATTAGGCACAGTGAATATTGCATGCATTATCATTAGCATGTTGTTCACCTCAAATGTGAAGATTAACATTGACCTCTAAAACTCTTAGAATTTATTAAACTCCCAGTTTAATATGCAAATATGAGGAAGAGAGAAAAGTAAAATTCTCAAGAATTAAGGAGTTAAGATTTTAGGAATTTTATTTTGTTAATATTGAAAGTGTTGCCAACAGTTTTTTAAAAGTTCTTCTTTAAAATGGATTTTTATTAGTTTAGAATAACACTGATGAACTTGCCTGAGAGAACATGAGAATCTTGCTGTTCATTTCTGTTAAATCCTATCTTTTTATACATCTATTTTGCTTGAAGACTATTAAAAATCAAGGAAAGATGAAAGAAAATAGTCACTGAAAAGAGCTGTAATCCACTGGTTATCACATTGATTATATATATATATATATAATAATTAGGAACATGTGTTGCATATTTACAAAGAAATCAAAAGAAATAAAATACAATGGCAATACCACTGAAATCAATCCGACAAATAAGAAAAACTGGATATAATTTTTTTTAGAGGAAAATCTTTTGAGGGTATTAAAGACGTGTGCATTATCCGTTTGCAGTTTGGTCACAGTATTTGCCTTCTTTTACCTCTCAAATACATGTTTCAGGAAATCACTTGCTTTTGGCTTGTTTACTTCTCCCATTGTTTTGGCTTTCAACTACCTATATACCACTGTACATTTTACAATGCCCAAAATATAGAGTGGAAAGAACTTGAGTAGAGAGCAGCTCACCAGTAAAGGAACAGGAGAAAAAGATTATTAATTACGGTAATATTCATACAGACACATCAAAAAACAACTTCAGACAAAATTCATAAACAGGATTTTTATAGTTAAATTACATGAAACAACCTTCAGTTCCCGTCAACTGTCTTAAACTGCACTGCTCAGAAATATCCATTTTTGAGCACTGTGTTCCAAGGAAACTCTGAAGCACTTAGATATGATCCAGAAGAGAAAAACTAATTAAAGGAAGCAAAACCTTCACTTAGAAGGAAAGTCTCCAAAAAACAGTGTGGTTGGGTCTATGTAATAAAAACTCCTATGAAGATACGCTAATGATTTTCAAATGTTTCAAAGGCTCCATAGAGAAAGAGATAACAAAATTGTCCATGTACCTATCAGGGAGAGAATAATTTGGTGGGGTTAAACTGCAGTAGAGATCTAGGTCAGATAGTAGGAAGAAACCATTATAAAGATAAGAATAATTAAGCAATGGGATATCCAAGGATGCCAGTGGAATTCCTGTCATTGAGTTTTCAAAGGAAGGATAGAAATGTATCAGATGATGTCAATATGATTCCACCCCAGGGCCATGGAGAGATAAAACAATTATTGGAGTTCCCATCTTCACGGATCTAAACTCTACCAATCTAGGTAGAGTTGCCATTTTGTAGACCTTACAAAACAGGTTTTGTAAAGGTGTTCATGAACAAAATCAAACACAGGGCGTGAACCTATTCCTGTTGGTGATGCATTTTTGCGAAACAACTAGATAATAATGTGTCCTTGTCTAAATCTCTTCAGGCAGCGATAGAAAGGTAAGGACACTGTAGACAGTAGCAGCACTGCAATTTTCTTAGGTTTTTGGAAAGACAGAAACTCAGAATGTATGTTTTTCTTGTCTTGAAGCCATTCATCAGCCAGTGCTGTACAGAAGATGATCTACTCTTAGACATGATAAGATGTCACAATGAAAATTCCTCTATAGAAACAACTGCATACTGCAGTGGTAAGTTCAGCAAAGCAGATTGGTGCAATGCATTTGTTGAAGTCTGAAAAGAAAATCTGGTGGTCTTGTTAGAAAAGGGAAGGTCATCAACAAGAGAAACTCTGTGGAAAGGCTGAACATTAACATTACTCCTTACTAGTTTTGTAATGTTCAGGTTTTGCTTAAAATATTGATATTCAGGCTTTTGACCAAGGACAATACAATAAATTAATGAAGATACATGTTTCTGAAAATTAATTTTAAAAGATATTAACAAATAAAGGTTGCTGCTGACAAGTCAACAACTGTAGAAGATGCAGAATGCAATTCACTTCCTGTGAATTCTAATTCATCATAGGCAAAATATGATATCTATATATGTTGTGTATATATATATATATATAATATAAATATGAAATAGGTTTTCAAGTACAAAACACAGAATTTTGAAATAGAAAACTCGCACATTATATTCATAACAGGCTTTAAATAGAGTAATGAAAGATACCTATTCATTACCAGTTTAATTTGATGTCTTTTCAGGAAGCTATAAATAGCTCACCATCTCATGCTCAACCATTGCAGGTAAAGTCTCTTGCCATATTGATGACAGTATGAAGACTATTGCTTCCGGTCTCTTCAGATCAAGTTCACATGTGACTGCATTTATTTTAGATGTAAAGGTGCAACTCGTCTCCCTGAAAGAATTCCTAATCCCCTAAATTCTAGTTCCAAATTTCTGTCTGTGGCAAAATCAAGTCAGCTGATCTATCAGAAGGGGCATGGTTCAGCTGCCTTACAACAGGCAATGGTACCATTTGAGATACTGTTGAGATGGGGTATCCTGTCTGTCTTCCAGCTGCCAGTCCAGAAAGCATTGTCTCCTGTGAGTTCAGCATCATGGCTCTCACCTCTCTAGATGCCTGGCATACCCTAGGGTGTCATCAGGGGTCCATATTTAAGCAATCAAATTGAGAAGTGCATGTTTAGCTATGAAGGGAGAAACTGCTCTCAGGAGTTAACTGGCTATACCTCCAGTGACTATAAATGGAACTTAGGAACCCACCTTCTCTGCAGAAATCTCTACTTTGGGAATATAAACATAGGTGAAATTATTTCCACATTTCATATATTGATTATTTTTAACCTCACAATGGCTGAGAACAATTTACTTGAATGGTCTCCTTTTTTGATGTGTTTTCCCTGTAAAGGCCAGTACAGGTTAAACCCATTGAACCTCTGGACACACTGCAAATCCCTTGACTGAGGCTTTAGCCTTAGGGGAGAAGCAGGGCATTGGGCAAGGACTGTATTGTATTGTGCAGCTGAGTCTCTTTCAATTTAGTTTTCCATCAGTCATCCATTACTCATTCTTCTCAATAATTTACATGGGCACCCCAAGAGATTGCAAGGAGCATAATTTAAAAAAAAAATTAACAATTAAGGTACCTAAAGTAAGAAGTATATGAATGAGGATGTCACAGTGAAAATGATCTATTGATGATGATGTATACCACAATGGGAAAATCAGATACCGAGTTCTTATATTGTTAAAGCAAAAGGCCGCCTCCCTGGTGATGTTGAGTAATCTGAGGCTTTAGAGTCTTGAACTCAACATGCGAGTTTTTTCTTTATCCACATTTAGCTTGAATAAGAGAAAATGTATCCTACTGGTGAGTCAGTAGCTTCTTCTCCATTAACAGATATAATAGCTGTCCTGTCAAAAGGATTATCACAGGGATTGTCACAAAAATTACTTAAAATAGTGCCAGTAGAAGCACTGATGAATAAACTACATGGAAAAAAATGTGCCAGCGAATCATGATAAATAATTCCTTTCACAGGAAATATTACTCAATCAAAACTCAACAGTGTTGTGAACATCTAGACATGATTAATATTGCGTCCTCAGTAGCCTTGCTGAAATGCAGAATATATGTCGCTGTTTTCAAGTTTAACAAATAATTATTTTAAGTTGAAAAACTTAGAACAAGAGAATGTTAAAACAGAAAAAAGCAATAGGGAGAACCAAAGGAATGAAGTAGTACAAAGCAAGGATGTTTTATTTTCCTGAAATCATAGAATCATTAAGGTAGAAATAGACTTGTAAGTTATCAAGTCCACCCTTTGACCTAATACCCTCATGCCCATGAAGCCATAATGTGAAGTGCCACATTCTATTATTTTTTGGACACTTCTAGGGAAGGTGGCTCTACCCTTTCCCTAGGGAGTCTATGCTAGTTCCCAATGCTTAAAAACTCCTCCAGTGAAGAAATTTTTCCTAACACCCCGCCTAAATCTCACCTGATAGAATTTAAAGCCATTTCCCCTTGTCCTATCTCTACTTTTCTGAGAAAACATCGTTACCCCACCTCGCCACAGCCTCAGTCAGTTTTGCACAACCTTTGCTTCAGCTTGTACATATCTTAAGATTCATTAATTTTATGAACACATCCATCTTCATATAAAATTTTTATTTCTTTAAAAGAAAATTCTTTTAATTGTTTTTGGTGTATGTCAGTTAATATGGAAGCAAGACTGTTTCAGGTTCATGCTACTTCTGTGCAACTCTTGGCTGCCATTACTGTCCTACTGTGGCTTATCCTATGGGCTTCATTATTTTTCATCTAGCTTTTCACTTTTTCTTATTTTAGATATTCCATTTTCTGATTTCACCAATGGTTTGATGTTTTTCATTCATCTATGTGTGAGATGAGAAAATAAGCAAGACAGAAAAAGCAGTGTATGAAAGTTGCTATGTTCTAAAAGAAGTACCAAAGTATAAAGAGATACAGGTAGGTATAAAGAAAAATAGTTATGCACTTATTTGTATATGTGGTAATTGTAGAGGAAGGGCTTATAAAGAATATTCCTTAAACTAATCTCAGCATCATATTGTAAATATAGATATGCACATAAAACAGAAATATTGTAAAAATATTACATTGATATCTCAACAGTAAGGGAAGGTTTGATCTCTTCCAATTTCTAGTCTATCTTCTGGAAACAATAATTTCCAGCATGCACAGGCAATAAGGGAATTCAAACACTGAGCATAATGCCACGTTGCACTAGATAGGAGGGCAATGTCCATTGTCCAGTGTATTTTCTCCTTAATTATCACTGTTGCTCATTAGAACTGACTCATAATTTTGTAATGCTGTTATAGTGAGGAAAGGGCTTTAGCACTCATACAAAGTCCCAATATTTTACAGATTTAATGTACAGCTATATTTGGTCACAATTTAAATTTTTATTTCAAGTTTTATTTTTGGGTTTAATGGTGTTCAAATCTTTAATAGATTTATGATTTACAGTTAATGAAATAGTCAGTAGAAAAACACCTTAGAAGAATCCCTTAGAGTAACCACTGCCTCCATATGACACAGTTCTTTTTACAAAAGCCCTTATGTCCATCAAGCATCCACTGTTCTATTCCATCTTCAATCCCAGTTGCTTTGTGTCAAGCAAGATACCATGAAGTAAATCTACACCCACATTCCCGAAAAATAAAATATTATGCCCCATACGCTACGGGTATTAACCGCATCCTTCTAAGAGAATCACAGGGCTGCTAAATGTGGCTTCTTGTGGCTGTGAATTGCTCTAAAAAGGGGGAGTTTTTTGTACTGTAGTGCAGGAGTGTAAAGGAGTGCATACATGTTTTACAGCATATTTTATTTTCATATGACCAGAAGAGGCTCAAATACAATAGAATTCAATAATGCACTAGCAATTTTCACAGTTGCTTTTCTAAATAATCACATAGACAGGGTAACTGGAGCAAAGAAGGGCTGGAATACCTGAACCATTGACACTAGATGCCAGAGAAATATCTTGGAAAACCCTTGAAGGGTTGGGCAATTTCACATAGTACAAGTGGGATATGAAGTAGTCACAATAGGTGTGGTAATGTCTAGAACACCATTCTGCCATTTCTGCGCTGAGCATCTAACTTTTTCGGATGCTCACATATGCATCACATAATAAGCCTTTTAAACTTCCTCATTGGGCTGGGAGTTGTAAAAATATTTTCCCACCCAATATAAAGTTGCAATAGCCCTGCAGGCAAAAAGCGGGCAATTTGGAATATTTGGGATAATTTCACAATAAACTAGAATGCTGAAAGGGGATTTCTGTGTCAAATTTAGGCACCTTTGTGATTAGATAGCTCTAGAAAGTGAGTGGATAGACTGTTTCTCTTCATGTTGTGTCCCCCAAGGTACACTGAGCCCAGTATTGTATAACTTATCCATCAGTTATTGGGATGAACGTCTCTGCAGCAAGTTCAGTGGTGACACAAAGCTGGGAGGAGTGGCCAACACCCCAGAGTGCTGTGCAGCCCTTCAGAAGGGCCTTGACATGTTGGAGAGATGGGCTGAGAGGAACTTCTGAAATTCAACAAGGGCAAATCCAGGGTGCTGCACCTGGGAAAGAATAAACTCACAGAGCAGCACAGGCTGGGGGCTAATCTGCTGGGAAGCAGTTCTTCTCCTTCCAGAGAAGAACCCAGGGGTCCTGGGGGACAAGAAGCTATTTTGTATTTGGGAAGGGACAATGTTAATGCTATGAGAGGTAGCTGGATGAAAAATATATTGAAAAGAAAAGAAAAGAAAAGAAAAGAAAAGAAAAGAAAAGAAAAGAAAAGAAAAGAAAAGAAAAGAAAAGAAAAGAAAAGAAAAGAAAAGAAAAGAAAAGAAAAGAAAAGAAAAGAAAAGAAAAAAGAAAGAAAAGAAAAAAGAAAAAAGAGTGAATAGATGAGAATTACTTGTTTGTGGCATAAATGAATGACTTGCTGTGGGCTGTTGTGCTCTAGGCTGTACGTGTACATAGCCTGTTATGAAACCCTTACAGGGGTTTTTGGTTCATTTCCTGTATTAAGTTTTCAAAATTTTCCCATTATATTGGCATTTTCTGCAACTTCCTTGTTCATTTTTCATTTCAGCTTGGATCTGGTTATTTTTTACTTTTTTTCCTTTAGTAGTCTCATTTTCCTTTGTTCTCAGTTTTAGTTTTTTAAGGATTATTTGAATTACAGCTGTTTTTCACCCTGAATCAGCTCCATGCCAATCCTTTGACTCCTATACTTTGGATGACTGTGTTTGGTTACAGACTTTTTTACTATGGTGAAGGCCAACTGTGATGGAGGTCAATCAGTGGAACAGAAAACTTGTGGTTTCCCTGTCCTTTGAGATATGCAAAAGACAATTATCCTTGATTATCCTGCTCTATATGACAGTCTTGATTAGAGGATTGGTTCATGGGTATACTGTGGTGCTTTCCAACTCTTTGATCTTATGCACAGGTCTTACCCTGTGCTGACCCAGATTCATTTCTGGAGAATATTCAAATGTGTAATAAGGTTTTATTGCAACATGCAAAATGCATAAAAGGCTCCAGAAACTGAGAAATGCAGCACAAGGTGAAAGAACTCTGGAATCTAGGCTGTGTAAAGGCTCTTATGCTGGGACTGAAACCACACTAAGAGGTATTCATGTTCCTTTCCAGGAAAAAATCATACTGACACACCATCCCATGTAATTCTCTCCTAAAATATTATTTCATCATTCAGAATCTCCTGAAATTCTGGTAACAGTTTTCAGGAAATATCCCATACTTTACATTTTTTTACACTACATAAAATAGATGAGTATTTCATATGTACCTATTTAATATCTTGGAGATGGAATAGCACCAAATCTAGAAATAAATTATTGTTAGCAGATCCCTTGAAATATTGCTTCAGAAAATATTAATTTGTTATGTCTGTCATGCCACATGCCATCAGCCAGTATCCCAAAGGTTTCTCCATAATTATTAGGAAGGGTAAAATCACACGTAATTCCAATCTTACCTGTCTCCCTTATCTAATCATAGAGTATTTCTTTCTCCTGCTTTCCCTGTCGTGTTGGTCTCTTGCAGTCCCCTGCTATTAGGCCTACAGCACTATCTATGAGCTCAATCCAATTGATTCTCTGGCATTACAGTTCTTTTATGTGTCTTTTATTTCTCAACAGATAAGGGCAAATCTTCTGTTTTAGATCTTTTCTTTCAAATATCTTATAATCACATATTCAACATAAAAGCTTTTTTTTGCAGGGAAAAATAAAAAGAAAAAAGAAAAAGGAAAAAGGAAAAAGAAAAAAAAAACCCACAAACCATAAATACTCTCACTGTACTATGATTTCTGTGCATTTCGTACCCATTTCTGATTGTAAATAATCAACTGTCCATCACTGGAATGGGTTTACATTAGCAAGGAAATCTTAACATGTTTAACATAGGTGTCTTTCTAGCCTGATTCCATAAGTCTATGCAGTGTCCTAATGGGGAATATATGTGCCTAAGTGTGCTTCTCTATGTGTCTGCATGTTTGCATGACTGTCTGCCAGTTCTTTAAATTGTAATAACCTGATTTCAAAGTGAGTTCAACAACTATGAAGAGAGATTAAAAAATACTAATTTCCTTTAAATTTCACAGACCCATGAAGAGGTAGAGAGACACCCTTTCTAATGCTTCTGCTCAGAGCTGGATAAGCTCGACCTAATAATCAAAAAATCTACAAAGGAGAAACATGCACTAGGGTGGCATAACTTCTGCTGTCCATGTTTATTACTTCTGTGGATTATCATACTTTGCTCCCTTTTGTTACCAGATTTCACTCTTCTTCCTCCTTCCCTTAATTTCTCTTTTTTTAATTAGTGAAAATAGATTGAAAACAAATGCAAAGGTCATTTAAAGACTAATGTTAAATATATTTTCCTCAGAAATTTTTAAGGGGAAAAACAATAGCAACAAAAAAAGATCCTTTTCTTATTCCACCATCACTGTTTTGCAGGTTTTTCCATCAAGGATACAGCCAGGTCTTTCTGATGTTGTCAGCTTTTAAGCTGCATACAAGCAGTGTGACGGGTTTGCTGAGGGAGGCTATAGCACAGTACTGCCAATCACTAAAATGACATCAGTTCTGTGTTTTAGATACTGACAGAAAGCAAAAATCTAAACCAAGGTGATGTATAAGATAATGTTATTTTAGCTGAACTAGAGTTGTAGTACTTGTTCTCCTAACATACAAGATCTATGGTCAAAAGACATTATACATTCTGTGTGTTGTATCCAGTATCCTTTTGGAAGATTCTGTGTTTTCTACTATCCTACCATATGCCAAGCTGGCACACTTTGCATGGCACACAGCTGTGGTTTCTCCCTTGAAGAAGTGAGACGCTCTCCCTATTCGTGCTTCACTGGCTCCTCAGACTTTCTGCAAAATGCTTCAAAGACATGTGAAGTAGCACTGTGTGTATGGAGAGCTGACACAGTGCTCAGTGAGTCAGTTTGCTTCTGGCAGAGATGTAGCGAGATTCTCAAAGTGCTGCATCTATATTCAGATACCCCATTCCTCATCTATTTCCTCCACCTCTTGTTAAGATGCACTGTGTGGGCTGAGCGCATCAGGTCAGCTTTGCCTCTGGGGCTTCTTTCTACCATGCATGGTCTGTTCAGTCTTGGAACCCTTCCAGGGAATTCATTCACGTAGGGTGTAAATGTCAGCCTAAGTCAGCCCAAGGTTGCTACAAGGAATTTAAATCTATAGATAAAAAATATAGCGACACACGAAGGAGAAGGTGCCTAGTTTAGGTGTGTTCACACCTAAGTGGTTATAAAGCATCCCAAAAATTGACTTAAGGTTTTGCATTTCTGCTTTCCCTCCCTTCCTCTGAATCTTAGTTTACCATACCAACCAGCTAAGACACAGGACTTAATCTGTTTGGTAGCTGAGAATTTTGGCAAACCTTATCATTCTTGTATCCAACACCTTCAAGAGAAACAGTTTACCTCTGATTAAGTAAAAATGAAGCCTTTCATCTCTTGAAAGCAATTAAATGCTGAATTATAAAATATCTCTAGAAAACAGAGGTTATGTGTCTCCTGTGGATCCTTTTCCTGTTCCTATGAGAAAAGTAATCAATGAACAATCTGAAACTGATATTGTTCTTCCTAGCTTGAAAATATCCAGAAAGGTCAGAAGTTAATTATTAACAGTAATATTATATAGTACTGTCATTATGTTCCATGTAGTAGAATATTTTTTAGACAAATTATGTTTTGAAATGCTTTTTGAGGTCATAAATACACATTAGAGACGCAAATTATAGCAATTGAAAAAAAAAAAAAGCAAAAGGACAAGAGATAACTAGTGAAGAACTATTTTGAGGTGTGACTTGTAAATGTATTGAGAAGAAGAATGTGATAAAAACAACACTTGAGACAACAAATTGTAGTGACAAAATTTTAGAAAGAAACTACAGGCGGGTGTTACCTAAATGAAAAGGGAAGGCACTGGGGAGGCTGCTGAGGTACTGTGATATAAATAAAAGGCTAGAATGATCCCTACTAGGCTTTCCCTTTCTACTATGTTGGAAATATGCAAACAATTTTGTTGGAAACATATCTGCCACCTAAATATTTTAAATATTCCCTCAAGTTGCAACAGTTTTCCAGGGTTTGCTTTTAGCAATGCATACTTATGGAAAGCTTTCCTTACAAAANAAAAAAAAAAAAAAAAAAAAAAAAAATTAAATCCATGGAAATTCAAAATTTCCTTGGCATTTTTGATTTAGCTATCTTGGCATATTTTATTTTAGCTATAAAACACTAGTTCTATATGTTGTGAAATTTATGAAGATTGGGATAAGAGTAATCTCATCTAAACCTGTCATTTACAATGGAAAACTTGACATCCAAGCAAGCCATCCAGGGGTCCTTCTTTAGTCTCTGAAGAGAAACAAATAATTTTGGGGCACAGCTCGTATCTCTCTGCACATCTGCACCAGGTTAGATAAATGATGCCCTGCAGCAATTATTTTTCTCTCTACAGAGGACTGGAGACAATTCATTTCAGCACCTAAACTGAAAACCTCTGGTAAATGAGGTGAAACTTCTCCTGAGCACCACAGACCACAAATCACAAGACCACTTGTTTCCTTCATTACCTGTGACCTGAGATAGCCAAATTTCTAGCTGTGCTGTCTCATATTAGACCCATCTTTGGGCAGGATTCAGGTCTTAATGCGTCATAGCACTAAGAAAAAGCAGGTCTTGGATGAGCTTTAATATTGTGTTTTTTAAAAATTTTCAAGGAAAAATCATCTTGAGTGCGATCACGTGGCACATACAGCCCAATAAAGGACTAGGCCCAGCCAGCACGAGTTTAGAAAAGGCAGGTGGTGCCTGACCAACCCGATCTTTTATGACCAGGTGACCCATCTGGTGGGTGAGGGAAAGGCTGTGGATGTTGTCTACTTGGACTTCTGCAAAGACTTTGATAATGTTTTTCACAGCATTTTCCTGGAAAAGCTGGTAGCTCACAGCTTGGAAAGATGTACTCTTCTCTGGGTTAAAAAGTGGCTGGATGTCTGGGCCGAGAGGGTGGTGGGGAATGGTGTCACATCCAGCTGATCTTCAGTCACTAGTAGTGTCCATTAGGGATCAGTGTTGTGCCCAATCCTTTTTAATATCTTTGATGGTGATTTGGATAAGAGGATCAAGTGTTCTCCAGTAAGTTTGCCAATGACACCAAGCTGGGTGGGAGTGTTGATCAGCTGCAGGGCAGGAAGTCTCTGCAGACAGATCCATGGGCCAAGGCCAATTGTATGAGGTACAAGTGCCAGGTCTGCCTTTGGGTTACAACAGTGCTGCAGTCAGGGGAAAGAGTGTCTGCAAAGCTGTCCAGTAGAAAAGAATCTGGGAGTGCTGGCAAGCAGCAGCTGAACATGAGCCAGCAGAGTGCCCAGGTGGCCAAGAAGGCCAGTGCCATCCTGGCCTGTATCAGGAATGGTGTGGCCAGCAGGACCAGGGCAGTGACCACTCCCTGTACTTGCCGCTGGTGAGGCCACACCTCAAATCCTGTGTTCAGTTCTAAGCCCCTCAATCCAAGGGAGGCACTGAGGTGCTGGAAGTGTGCCCAGAGAAGGGCAACAGAGATGTGGAAAGGCCAGTACCATGAGTTTGATGTTCTCAGAGGTCTTTTCCAATTTAATTGATTCTGTGATTATGTGGAAAAAAATTGCCTCTCACACAGGCTGAACAAACTGCCTACAAATCTGCGTTTTTAATTTTACCCCAAACAGTTTTCCTATCACCATCCAGTATCTGATCATTGCTGAGCTTAACCTGATGTTTGCCTAACTTTGCTACTAGCCACAGCTCTGGAGTTGCCAGTAGGTTATATGAGAAAAGACCTATTAGCAGAACTTGTAGTCAGGATAAAACACTGTGACAGACATTTTCATTTCAGTTTGAGTCCAATTGCCTTGATATTGACTTTTTCAGGTTCAGTTGTCAATTAATAAAACAAGCATAGGGTTTTCTAAGATGTTTTCAATGGCTTAAATTACCTTCATTTTCTTACTTTTCCGCAGTGACTATAAATTAAATAATCTTGGTACAATCTTTGTTTTTTAAAGATTGGACACATTTAATCCTGAGGCTTCCTGGTTATACATGATCTTTGTTTTGTATTTATTAGGTATGTGTGGGAAAAAGGGCACTGACATTCAGAAGCTCCATCTGAAATGATTTAATCAAACTTTAAGACAATGATTTCTGGCAAAAGAGATTAATCTTTTCAGATATGGACTCTTACAGTCTCTATTTGCATACAAAAAAGGTGCCTTGGATGTTGGTCAAGCTGCCTATAAATATGCAATGAGTAATGATAAAGCTAGACAATGTAGCATCTGTGAACCTCAGACCTAATTTCATATCAGTCTCCACATCTTCCTATCATTACACTGTTAAGCTTTGTGGTATATGTTACAGGAATATTTTACAGATAAAAGCTACAGACATATTTTTTAATTAGATTCCACCACCATCTCTGCTCCATGAACCCACTTGTGCTGACTTTAATTTTATGATGATTATCTTTAAGACATTTCTTGAAACAAAAAGAAAGAAGAAATCTCCCTAGCTTGAGGGTGATAGACTTATTTATCTGAAACAAACTAGTTTTATTAGTATGGTGCCAGAAAATGGAAAAAAGATATGCTTGCTGATAGACTAGAATAAAATTTAAGATATACATACAAATACGGTTTTTTTTATATATGAACATCTGGTTCTACTTCACACAATATTGAATTATTATCTGTGTGGAAGTTCTTTAATAAAATGCAGAAAGGCCACATAATGCAAAATGGTCATCAAAAATGTTGCTGTGCATATTAAGAGGATTTATTGATCCTTAAATGCATATGATGACCCAGGTGAGAGTCCTGTCCTGCAGTGTTTGATGCCCCAGACAGAGTGACTTGGGATGGTCTGTGCTTTTCTGGTTATGGCACAACAACTGAGGGATGCCCAGAGAAGCTGCGGATGCCCCATCCCTGTAAGTGTTCAAGGCCAGGCCATGTGGGGCTCTGAACAAACTGGTCTAGTGGCAGGTACCCCTGTCCATGGCATGGGGATGGAACTAGATGAACTTTAGGGTTCCTTCCAGCCCAAACTGTTCTACAATACTTTGAAGTCATCAGTGGGTGTATTTCGTTCAAATTAACCATTCACTCAGTCCATACCTAAATTGAGCAAATATTCTTGAGGATGAGATAGTAAACTCCTGCTTAGCATGTGAAAAGCCTAAAACTGACTGCCATCCATGAGGACATGAAAAGGACTTCATCCTGGATAATCTTGAATATATTTTGCCTGCAATATTCCTCATCACCTATGAACATCAAATAGGGCATACAGAGAGGATTTAAATGGAATTCTGATATTTTTAAATTGCCAATTCAGCATCTAATGCAGAGAAAATAATGTCATGCATTGACACAGCTGCCATTAGATTCTCAGTTTGACTTTTCACAGAGAACTTTATGGATTTTGTGATTTAAATTTCCTTTGACATTTTTTATTACATAGTTTTGAAAAAATGTCAAAAGATAAGCAGAGAATAGTGAGTAGTATCAGAAAAATGGAGAATGTCATGAAAGAGGCAGCTTTTTGGGTTAAAAAGAAAAAAAAAAACAACTCTGCCATTTTTATATAAAGGAATAATAGAAAGGTGGTCATTAAATGTTACTTACAGGGAAATAAGCAAGGTTACAAAAATGTTATTGAGGCTGAAAAACTGAGCAACTCTTAATGGTTTCCCTTGAAACCAAATTCTTTGTCTCAATGCACTAAATGACACAGGGATCCCCCCTGACCATGTAAAAAGTGTCAACGTGACAGTTAATTGACAGTGGCCTTACTGCTTCTCAGAGGAAAAAACAGTCACTGTAATACCTCATAATGAAGTGCATTAGGCAGCCTAAATGTACTGATTGCTACCAGCTTCCCCTACAACTGATTATATTTGTGAGACTGTTAGAATATGGCTTATAATGAGAAATTAACTCAGCCTTGACAACAGAAAGATGTTAAGTTCTCTTTAGTTAACCTCTGAATGTTATGAATTATTGCATAGAGAGATATTCAATTGCAATGCATGCAGATTAAATCCTCGCTTCTATTATTTTGTCAGTTGTTTACAGAACATCAAGTTCATACCTATCAGGGTTTTTTTAAACTATTGTGTGAATAATTAAATCATACTGTCTCCCCTGTACATCCATGCAGGACTGAGTGACATCACTGTGGCTTCCTAATGCTTGCTCTATAATCCATATTATTTCCAAAGACATTTTCAGTAATGTAGTTCTGCTCAGAGAGCTTCTTACAATTTTTTTTCAAGCTTTTTCTATTTTTCATGGCAAGGCAATTCATTTTATAATGTGTAAAAATGTGTATCTGGTATTTTAATATACAAAGACAAGCTTTGCTGCAGAAGTAACTGCAGCACCGAGTTTTTGAAAGGCAACTATTTTGCACTTTTAGATTTTGTGCATTTCACAGTCTACAAGTATGTAGCTGTTACAAAACTAAAAGTGTTTTATGTATAGATTTCTGCTTGGAATCACTGATTTCCCACACAACAGGCACTTCTGTCTCAAGGCTAAAACATCTTTCAAAAAAGGGTTGTTCAGTTTTTTAATCAAACCTTTAAAAGACACCAGATCAACAGAATAACCTTTATTTACTGTGGAGCATAGATTCTATATATATATAGGTTGTATAGATTGCACACTTTAGTTTCTACATGACCCCTTGGGGTCAATTCAGCTGCTAGATTACATCAAATCTGAGAGATTCTGTTGTAATATGCTCTCAACCCTGCAGCATTGTGGGAGTCCATCACTTCAGTCAGTGGTAGAGGCTTCAAGAGGATAGGTAAAGCCAGGAGATTTACAGTCCTTGTCTAGAAATCTGCTGATGATGCTGTTGTGCCTCTACCGAACTGATGATTTTGTTCCAACTTAATTGCATCAATGAACAAATTTTAAGAGTTAGGAGATTACAGTGGATGAACTGAAAGAATATCCATTAAGTCTACCTTTTAAAATAGAGCAATGAAAAGCAAGACAGAGAAGAACAATTGAGAGAGGTCTTCTACTGTTACTATTTTCAAACACCTTGATAAATTCAATGGTATTGTTTTCATTGTCCTCGTGCCATTCACCAAGAGTTTTCTTTAATATTTATAATGTTAATATTATTTCTAAAAGAACAAGTGGAATCTATAAGATGTTCTTACATTCTGAAGATTTTTGCTGTCCTGGGTGGGAGTAGAAAGACAAATTCATGACTGAGCTGTGATTATCTTCTTCATCCAGAAGTTACAGTAGTGGTCTAATAGAACATATGACAGTGAGAAAAAGTTTTTAAACTGAATATCACACTATCTTGTCCTTGTTTTCATTACTATTATAGTAGACTAGCATTTCATTGAACACTCATGCAAATTTATTGAATAAATAAGGATAATCCAATCTGAAAATCAGTTTGAAGTACTAAGATGGTAAGCTTTCATACTGGGTCAAAAATCCTCCCCACAAGAAAACCCAAAGCCAAACCCCAAAGTCTGTACTAAAGCAAACCTGTAAAGACCTACCTCTCATGGCAATGTTAGTGGGTGCAATTGTAATGTTATATTAATGGGAATTATTGAATATTACATTAATTTGGGAATTAATGATTTAAAAATTCCTAGCCTCTCAGCTTTGATCCATTAATGGGTATAGATTCAGTGGGAGTTAGCACAATTGGGCAAAGGCTGCCTAAGTGGAAAATTGATGCTGGTAAGTGCTAGCTTACTTGCTTGACACCTTAATGGCTCCTGTTTTAGTGCTTTGAACTTTTGCTCTGTGATAATGGGAGTTCAAGTCCCACTTGGGATGTTGAACTTTCACTAAAGTCAGACTGAGAAGGGGGAATCTGTCATTCCTTTACATTTTAATTAAAAGAATAAGTTGAAAGCAATGGAGAAAATATAATGAAATTACCATTATCATCATCTAGCTTTGGAAACGGGAAATAGACCTGTTCTGTCATTTAATCATGGGAATGGTTGACTAGGGACTTAAAGTAGGCACTGACAAGTATTGAAAGGTTCTACCTTCAAAGTCTGAGCTCCTTAGTCACTGTCTCCCTTTTTGGCCAGCTTGATGGAAAATAAAACAAAAAAGTAAGAAGGAAGAAAACCCCAACATAATTCCAATGACTTTGAACAGAGTTTGCACTTCTAGCACTTATTAATCAGACACAATATAAATAAAATGAAATAAATGAATAGTTTCAAGAACACCTTCCAGACTAATTAAATAGTTCTCAGAGAACTCTTGGGAGATGGGCAATTAAGTAATTTCCCAAACAGATAATTTATAAAAGTTGGGTAGAGAGATGAGCTAGGGAAAGGCACCAGGGAGTCACAGTTAATGATAATGTGGAACCTCCTCAGGTCCCATCCTTTGCTAAGTTGTTGAGTGAGACTGAATCTACAGAGGAAAAAATTGAATTTTCCTGGGTTATTAAACAAGTCTTCCACAAGTAAAAAATAATACCAGATTTTAAAAAAATCAAATATTTATCCCTCCTTCTTTCACCCTTAACATCCATTTCTGCCTCAGTATAACACAAAATTTAACCCTTTAATAGCAGAAAGGTTTGAGACTTCTCTGAGGTTAGTATCATTGTACATGTATACTTTGAGAAACTCAGCACAGAAGCACAAGATACATTTTGTCTCTGCATAGGCTTTCGATTTTGGATTTTTACAAGGATTTATGGACATGAACACTTTCTCCTTGAAAACCTTACCCAAATTTCAGAACAAACATATACCAGGGGTTGGAATTATTTTGTAAGATCCATATAACTTTAATTTTCAAGTTTCTAAGGAGAGCGTCCACCAGAAATCACAAAGCTTCTGCTTTGTTTTGCAGACTCTTTAGGTCTGGATAAGCCTCTGAGCTTTTAGATATTTATCCAACTTAACCTTGAGATTTTTCCATACCTCTGAGGTGTGCTACTGCACAAGAGGAATAAAATATTGTCTTTCCTTATTATTGGTAGCTATTAGAGTTTCTATTTCTGAAATGGTCAGCATTGAATGATAACAATTTGGTAATGTAAGCACTGGTCACTACAAGATGACCAGGGCAAATTAAAAAAATTATGTGTGGTTATCTCTGCCATTTAAATATTAATGTCAAAGCTACCTCTGATGGCTAAACATCAGCAAATAAGAGTCTCCACTACAAAGCACTTGGTGCATCATCAATTCCAAAAAGACAAAGAAAACTCTTTTCAACTTAAAGGTTTACACCTATTTTTAATGTCCAATTTTCTTCTGAAATAGCATCTTTCAGCAGACAGACATAACTGTTCATGTGTTGCTCTCACAACTGCTACTACACTGAGCCAAAGAGCTCAGAAACAGGCTCTAATTAGATGTCTTTCATATTTTAAACCACCTTCCAGAGTTCTCATCAAGTAGTCTGTTGCCAAGCTTATAATATTTGTTTGACTCCCACTGTTACAAAAATTGGTGGATATTGTAAGCAAAAATGACAAATTAGTAGGGAGAGTGTCTGGGAAAAGTACTTTTAGGAGGAGAATAAATGGAAAAAAACTGTAAACCACCCTCCTTTCTTTATTTTAATGGTTGATCCTAAGGCAATATTTGTTCAGTCATGCTACTAACAAGGTAGAAGGGCTGGAAGAATCTCCATGAACTGTCAGACTTACCTGTAGCAATTGGCTTCTTGGTCATGGTGGCTTGGCACTGCTTGGCTTTCAGATTGTGAGAAGTCATATTAAATTCAATAAGAAATGGCTCACAATTACATGGACCACTGCCTGAATACAAAGGCTGGCTTCCTGCTACCAGTCAAGTCCTCTTTCTAAAAATTGCCACCATGACATACATAGATACCAAGGATAATCACCCAGTTTGGCCAGCTCAACTGTTCACCTCATCTTTATTACTTAAGGGGGTTTTTGGGACTTCAGGAAGATCTCAGTCCAAGAGTTTCAGAGGTCTTATTAAAGAGACAGCAATACTAAATGTTTAATCCACAACTACTCAAAAGAAAAAAATGTACCTTTAATTATGCAATCAAAACTAAGCTAATACTTATAACTTTTGCTAAACTGCACCACAATTGGATATATAACTAGTTTTCAATCTCCAGGTAAATACTTTCCCAACCCTCTGCTAATGTTTACAGTGATGTTTAGACAAAGCCAGACATCCACTTTTCATCAGTAGGCCATATCTGAAAAGCAAACCAGGCTCCCAAACAGAATATTTAGAGCATCCCAAAGGAGAACTGAGTCCATGGCATTATGAATCACAATCAGAAACACCCTTTCAGTCTTTCTTTTCTTCCCAAAACTTAACACAGGCCTTTACCATCACCTGAAAGAAAATTAATAAATAATAGAAAACCAACCTGGATGCCCTCTGCCCTCCTATCCCAACCAATATTTGCTCACATTATCTGGCAGAGAGGCCAAATACAGAGAAAATGAATTCCTGGTATCTGATAAATAAGTGGGATTTATTTACACAAATTTGTTTAATTCTGGTCTTCTGCTTGTCTGCTGGTTCATCTGCTCTATTTCACTCATTTCATGCAGCAGAGGGTTTTTCAATTATAAATCTGGGCAGCACAGTATATTTGAGCATTCTGTCAGCTTGATTTGTTTTATGCCTGTAATGAATTTTAAACTCCCTCCTCAAAAGTCAGCATGTACAATCTGGAAATAGAACTTCTGGGTTTTTTTTGGTGGAAATACAAATAACCAAATAAATGGGAAAGGACTGAAGATAACTACATCAGCCCTGCAGGAGCTAGTGACGAATTCTAATAGACTGAGAAGAATATAAAGGTCCTTATTCTTCTGTTTATTTACTCTATATCCTCCACAGTCTCCTCCTTTTCTTTCTTATTTAATCCATTTTATTTATTCATGAGTCTCTGATCATTGTTGATATGCTATACCGAACACTTAAGAAAAACTAAGCAACAATTGGCTTAAATAGTTAAAATGTTTGGGCTTGATGACTTCTATTACCAGAAACCAGAAACTACAGCACTGCTTGCTGGCAGCAAAATATCCCATGGGAAAGAGCATGAAAAGGTGTCTACAACTTTGGGCACAGGGTCCTCATGTAGGAAAAAGCTACACCAAGGGGAAAGCATCAGAGTTGAGCAGTTTCTCGTGGAGAAGACTGGGACTGGGCCCTCAAGGGAAACGGAGATATTTCCATGGTCATGTCTCTTGTCTCAAGATGCAGGACAAATGGAAGGCATGTGTTTTCAACATCATATGTTTGCATATATATTTTTATAGATAAGACTATTCCCTGCACTTGTAAGGATTACTCTAGGAAATAGGGGTTCTATATTTTGGAGAAAAGCTGACTCAGGTGGTATGTTATCGCTCTGAACAACTACCTGGAAGAAGGTTGTAGCCAGGTGTGGGTCAGTGTCTTCTCACATCTAATGAGTGATAAGCCAGCAGGAAATGGCCTCAAATTTCACCAGGGGAGGTTTTAATTTGATATTAGGAAAATAATCTTATCTGAAAGGACGGTCAAGCACTGGAACAGTCTGCCCAGAGAAGTGGTGTAACCACTGTCCCTGGAAATGTTAAAAAACCTGTACATGTGATGCTTCGTAGACATGGTTTAGTGGTGGATTTGACAGTGCTGGGTTAATGGTTAAACTCCATCTTAGAGGTCTTTTTCAACCTTAATTTTCTTGTGACTCTGTAATTCTAAGACCTTGAAATGTACTTACACCATATGTAGAAAAGTTGTCAAAGAACTGAGGTTTCATCAAAGCTAAGTAAGTGGTGAGCAGCCTCTAAACAATGTTTTTGTTGTCTCTGTAGGAATAAAGTCTGCTCAAACACCAAGATCCTACTGAGTTACTATGGAGCGTTTCACTCATGAGCTTCCTATGAGTTGAAGGCTAGAGGTATGAAATAGTAGCTCATTTCAGGGTAATCCAAACTATTAAATCCCCCATTGTCAATCTGATGACGTCCTCGTGTTCCCTGTGCCCAATGAACAAGGATGTGTTTTTCTTGCTAGATCTGTTAAATTTATTGACAACCTTAAGCAGTAGAAAACACACCGTTGTTCTGAAAGTCAGGGCATTCCCAGGACAATCATCAGTAAGTGGCTAGCAAACAGAATGGCAGAAGAAGTCTGTAAGAAATCAGAGATCACCAAATGTTCAATACTTACTGGCTGGAAAGTGGATAGCTAAGAGCTTTGAGAAATCAAGTAATTAACCTAAAATTCTCTTCTGTCAATAGAATGCACTTGCAATGACAAGTTATTTTGCTACACAATAACGCTGTCATACCTTTTATACTATGTCTGGTTTGTGTGGCAAGGTTTTGGTGGCTGGGGAGTTACAGGTGTTGGCTTCTGTGAGAAGTTGTTAGAAGCTTCCCCCTGTGAGACAGAGCAAATTACATCCAGATCCAAAGGTGGACCCACTTCTGGCCAAGGCTGAGATCATAGGTGGGCTACCCATAGGATGGTAGCACCTCTGGGATAATGTATTTAAGAAGAGGAAGGAAAGTAGTTTAAAAAATCGGACAAAAACTGCATCCAAAGAGAGGACTGAGAACATGTGAGAGAAACAGCTCTGCAGACCTGAAGGTTAGTGCAGAAGGAGAGGGAAGAAATTCTCCAAGCATTGCAGCAGAGCTTCCCCTTCAGCCTGTAGTGTGGACCATGGTGAGTCAGGCTGCCCCCTTGCAGCACATAGAGAGAGATGAAAGTAAAGCAGATATCCTCCTGCAGCCCCTGGAGGATCCTATGTTGGAGCAGGGGGAGTCTGAAGGAGGCTGGAATTTCTGGGAAGATTGCACTGGAGCAGACTCCTAGCAGTTTCCTGGCTCTCTGTTCACTGCAGAGAGCTAAGCAGGTTTGATGGCAGGACCTGTGACCCTGAAGGAGACTCATGCTGGAGCCTTCTGTTCCTGAAGTACTGCATCCCTGAGAAGGGGTGCTCCTTGTTGGAGCAGTTAATGAAGAACTGCAGCCCATGGGAAAAATATTACGATGGAGAAGTCTGTAGAGAATCATCTTGTTTGAGGGACCTCATGCTGGAGCAGGGGAATAATGTGAGAAGTTCCCCATTCCCCGATAAGGAAGGACTATCAGAGACAATGTGTGATGAACTGACCACAGCTCCTACTCCCCATTCTCCCGCACTGCTGAGGGGAAGGACAGAGAGAAAATGGTAAAAGAAGTTGAGCCCAGGAAGAAGGGAGGTGTGGGGGGGAACTGCTTTCAGTTTTGGTTGTTTTTCTTACCTTCCCTGATTCAATTTGCAATACATAAATTTTCCAAGGTCCAGTCTGTTTCACCCATGACAGAAATCGGTGAGTGATCTTTTCCTGACCCTATATTGACCACAAACCTTTTAGTATGTTTTTATTTCTTCCCTGTCTAGCTGAAGATGGGATGCATAGAGCAGCTTTGGTGGGTACCTGGCATTCAACCAAGGTCAACCCACCTTGCTTGGTCCAAAGTTAATGAGTTATTTCTTCATTGTGACAGGGTAACTGCAGTGTACTTAAATCTGTGGAGGTATTAGGTGGTTTTTCTCCACACATACTAAAATACTAGCATCTTTGCAATCCCTTTTTTCCCGCATAACTTGGAGTTTCTGAAAATGCATATGAGTGACTGAAAGTAAATTTTACAGTTTATTGAGCTCTGAAGCCTTTATTTTATTTTCCTGAGTCAAGCCATTACTTTAGCCTTTATAGGAGTCCTCAAGATAGTTCTCATGGTACCCGCACAAAGAGTTTGCTGGCTCTCTGATAGAACTGGAATGAATTTTGTTCACATTATAATCCTCTTTCCTGGTTCTGTTACCAACCCATCATTATCCTTATTTGTCGCTCCAATTAAAGAAATGGTCACAGGGAAATGATTAGATAAACCACTGTTCTGTTCAATGTTTGAGGAAGTGAAAAGGCAGAATTTTGCAACTATGATTCCCAGACTCCATGAGGGGCAGGGAGGAACTTTCCCTCTTCTCTTTGGGTGTGACTAGCTGAGACTTTGGTTTTTTTTAGGTTTTGGGAAAGACTGCACAGCAGAGTAAATTAACAGTCTCTGTTTACTGTGTCATTGATGTCCTAGAGCCAACCCAGGAAAGAAAAAATTACAGACATGTCCATCTTGGATGTGTGCTACTATTCACAAAGAAAGGAAAGCACCTTTCACAGTCTGAAAAACCCTGTATTGTTAAAAGACCATAGGTAGCTCAACTGATAGCACTAGATGATTAATTTTTTGGTACAGTTACATGCCTGGAATCTCACTGCTACTGAATGAGAAAATTCAGGTCAGGTGAGCGTGGTGTGAGAGACGGGCTGTTTCAACAGACCCTTGTTTGCATATAGGACTTGCATTTACCTTGAGAACAGATGAAAGGAATAAGTTTTAAGCCTGCCAGGGGAAGAAAGAGCTTGTCAGCAAATGTGGAAATAAAGGTGAGATGCATCCTGACAGCAAGAGATAAGTGACCTTGTAACTTTTTGATTTTTTCACTAACCAAAACCACTTTTCAATTATATTCAGAATAGAGATACTTATTCTCCTTAATATATCATTTTATCTGGAAAAAATGTATGTTTCACATGTATGATGATACTGAATTATCCTCTGTAAACGTGTTAACACACAGAGGAAAGGCAGATAGATCATTGGCCCCCAATTGAATTGGCACAAGGGAAGCTTGCAAACTAAAATACAGTGAACACAAAACAATCAGGGGCATGGTGCTTGGGGGAAAAATCAGACACAACTCATGACAGAAACAAGTTTTGCAAAACAGCCAAGGAGGCAGTGAGATGAACAGCAGCAGAAAATTCACTTTATAGTTCAGAGATCTTCTTCTCCAGCTCTTCAAGGATTTGAACCCCCAAGTTGGATCCCAAAATATTGCTCTCTTTGGGTATTGCACATATGAGAAATTCCTTCATTTTGCCCATCTGCATATTTCTGTAGCTGCCCAGTTGTACAACTGCATTGGCTCTAGCTGTGCTCTCCACATCTTGATCATTTTCTCTAGATGACTTGTGGGAATAGGGGTCAATGAACCATCTAACAAAAGCTGGCATGTAATTTACATTGAATCCATTTAGCACCTTATTTTACTGAGGAACTAGCTTTTGAATGCATTTAGGCACCTCTGTGAATTTTGTGTAAGTTTCCAGCTTATTTATATTTGGAAATAATAATTGTATTGACATTTTGGTTCCTCTAAAAAATGACAAAATCTTATCTGAGTTGGTGATTAAACTTCTGCTTAGTCATTTCATGGCACTATTTTCTTCCAAAATTCTAATGGCATTACACACTACTATTTAATACACGAGCTCATGCCACTCATATCTTGTTATACAGGTC
This sequence comes from Sinosuthora webbiana, assembly GCA_013397395.1. Classification (NCBI taxonomy): domain Eukaryota; kingdom Metazoa; phylum Chordata; class Aves; order Passeriformes; family Sylviidae; genus Sinosuthora; species Sinosuthora webbiana. The sequence goes on from VXBN01003839.1 coordinate 1,188,397, forward strand.
TGATATGGGGTTTGCTGAGTTTATTATTAGACATCGTTCCTCTTTCACTGATAAACTGAAGCTTCGCTATGATGTCAGGCTATAGTTCATGCCAAAACTCATTTAGTAAACAGGTGAGGTTCCTGTAGATATCTTCACTAGCGCTAATCATGTCCAACACCTTTAACAGTTGAAAGAGAAAAACAGACATTTGAAAACCATGAGTAGTATGGTCCTGAACAGTTGAGTTGACTGGAGCCATAAGAGACCCTTTTATTGTTCGTGACACTGATCCTAGCTCAGCTGCAGACATCCACATTGTCAATATCTATGGGTAACTGAATAATCCCACAGCTGCCCTTCAGCAGCCAAACTGTGGCCTGCAGAAATGACTTCACCATATTTCCTAATTTTCCCAAACTATTAAATTAAGACATGATTTTTAGGGCCAAATCAAAGCACCAGTTGACTCCACATTCTTTTTTGTGACTCGGACATTTTTATTGTCTCCTGTGTCTATTTGTTTTGTAGTTAAAGAGTTCCTAAAAGTATAAAGTTGTAGGTACTTCCACAGCTGAAATGTCTTAAGTGAACATAGTCAAGAAGATAGATGCTTTGGGCTTAAAAGGAGCTTATGGATTTGTTTTTCTTATCTCTATTACTGAAAGTGGTATGACTGGATTTTCCAGAATGGTGCTATAAAAACAAAAGTTGATTGATTAATTCAAAACCTAGATCTAGGAAATGTTTTCCAGGGATACTTACAGGAAATGAACAATGGTCTATGAAGAGAAGTAATTTACTATGTGCACATTGATGGGCAAATTTACTGTGATCAGGTACATTTGGCTACGGCAGTGACAAATATTACAAAATGACCATTTTTATACTCGCTCCTTCCTGTTATGCTGAATCAGAAGATGGGATATCAGAACTGAAAACAGTGATATTTCCTAATTACAACTTTCAAAGGTGTATATAAGCATATAGGAAACACGTGAATGTGTAGATATAAAAATACATTGAGAGTTTGACTTTGGATTGCAGCAAGTTCACTAAAAATAGCTCTGAATTAATGAAAATATGTGTCACTGCACTATTTATCTTATGCAGCAAGAGCAGTAACCACAGGGAAGGTGATTTGGCCAAAGCTTAATGCAAGTTTTTCCTTTGCCTTCAGAGGTCTTTGAATCAGGCTGTACCTGTTTCTAAAACCACTGTGCATAAGAAAACAAGAGAAGAGTGTTAATGGGTTTGTATTATACACTTAAGAGGCAGGTTGGACATGAAATGCTAATAAAACAAGAAACTTCATGGAATTTACCTGAAGAGAAAAAAAATGATAAAGTGATAAAATATCCATCCCTGAATTGTTCCTTTCCTGGTGTGGGTGAGTTAATCATGTTTTTGTTCTCCATCAGCATTTTCTTCTCTTCCACCAGTCTATTTACTTCAGTTGTCAGATTTAGATGTATCCAGCATGTTTCTCATGAACCATTTTTACTACAACATTTTTTTGTAATAAGAAGTAAACCGTTGGCTATTTTCCTGAATCACAGCTCCTAATGCTATGATTGTACACATGCTTCTAATGAAGAAATTTGTCCCTTTTGACCTTGCTGAGATACTGAAGAAGACAACTCCTGCCTCAATTACATCACCCTCCCACCATCAAAAGCACAACCTGTTTCTGATGTTTTTCAGAAATAAATTGAACTTGATTTAATTTCACCCTGTGGTGACACTACAGCTTTGGAACCTCACCCTTTTAAAGGTTAAACACCATCTTTTAATTACCAGCTTAAATTTATTAATGATCAATTTATACTGAGATAGTTTTTTTGTCAGTTAGGAAGCCCCTTTTCCTTCCTAACATAAACATAATTTTGATGTATTTAAAAGGCTATACTACGAGTTTGGTTACATGAATTCAAACTTATGTGTATACTGTAATGAACATAATTATTCCAAATGTTTGTAATGCACTCAGGAATAATCATTGGCATTTCCAGTGAACAGTGAAATAAAATATTTTTAGTCAGATCCCATGTGCTTGCCCTAGAAGAAAAAGATATATCTATTAAATTGAAACTCAAGGGGAAAGAAAAAAAAAAATAACACATGAATCCATTTATTCTTCAGTGTACTATTCTCCACAGGAAAACTCTTTCTGAGATTTATTGATATGGGTGAATAAAGGTTTAAGAACAAACATTTGCTTCTGTTATGACATTATTTCATGGTTAGTTAACACCATGATGGGCATTGAGAAAACAGCAGGGTATACAGATATCTAAAAAATGTAATGAATGTGGTCCTATAACAAAAATACCTAATGCAGTTCTCTTTCCCATCGTCATAAAATTACTAAATTACTGTTTTCTCATTTGCTTTTTTTTTTTTTTTTTTTCTTGGTAGCACAGTAAATATATGGTTATAAAACTCACATATCAGGATTTTTTAATTTCCTTTTTTATGATAAAATATGAAAACTTTAAATTGAATTTTCTCATAATGTGGAATAGGAAATCACTGATCATTGTTGATGGTATTACTGTGTCTGCAATTCTTTGAATCGCTGTCTGTTCCTGAGGCAAAATGTCCTAATCTGATTATTTAAAATTACGTCATTGATTAGGTGTGAACAAATAGACTTATGAAATTAAAAGATGTACAACATGTCATGATTAGACTTTTCAGATGCTCCTGGCAGCATGGAGGTTTAAAACCTGTTACATCCAATACCCCTCCCACTGCTCCCCTTTAGTGATGTAGTGTATCTCTGCTGGAGTCCAACTTAGGATGTTCTTAGCAGAGGGACCTTAAGCTACTCTTATAAAAAGAAAATCTGCGACAAAAAAGCACAAAACATGACTTTAAAATATCTACTGAGAGTCTGGTTTGGATAATAATAAAGGTAGCATTTAGGTAAGATTTATTCTGAAAATGCTGCTCAACACATTAATAAGGATTGCTTCACTGTCAACTCCTCTCCTATGCCTGTGTTTCATTTGACGCAGCCTTAATCTCTGGGTTTGGCTAGAAACACTTAGTAGTTTTATGTACAGCATTTAGCAATTTTGTGGAATAATAGCAAGAAACATAAGGATGAATCTTTCTGATACAGGACATTAGACTTCTCTTCTCCTTGTGCCTGTAGATCTGAAAACCAAGGATGCTTCAAAACAATTTTTAACACATATTTTTAAATAAAGGGCAATGTTTCATATTAATAATAAAGTAATAAATATTCAAATCATGTTATTATCAGTTTTAAATCCTAAGATATAGACAGTATGCACTGGGACTTTGAAAAGCCAATGCTTCTTCACAATCCTTGTACATTTGTATTTCCTGTGCACTTTTGTTAGACTATATGGCTCATGGATGGTGATAGCTATTGAGGAGGAGAACACAGAAGCAGATTCAGAACGAAAAACTGGCTTTGTCATTCATCATCTTAGGAAGTCAGCAGGCATTGGGAAGACCACCTCTTACACATCACTTTAAGCTAGCCAAGTTGTTCCCTCTACAGAACATGAAAAAGGAAATGGAATTTATCCATCTTAGGTATCTGACATCTTAATATTTTATAGCCAAACTTTAAAATTAGAAATAAATAGACATATATTATATGTTTTTTCCAGTTAAGCATTGTTTACAAACTTTCTTGAAAGAATTCTCAATTGAAATGGGCGAGTGAATGATCCTATGTCAGCATTTTGTGTACGATTTTTATAAGGAGTAAACGTAAGAGCAGAAAAATTGAACTAAACTAAGTCATGCGTGTTATTGTTATGCAAGGTAAAACCTAAATCTTGCAAGGTTAATTACTGTAGTTTGAAAAAAGACAAAATCAGATGCTGCAAAATTCAGATATTATATCTATGTGATTGAGTTACAATTTCAGTGTAATTGCGCAGTGGTCTGGCTTTGCAGTAGGCGGCTAAACTGGATTTGCACAGTTACTTATGAATGGGTTAATTATGAAAATTTTAACAATAAATTATTAAATGTTTGAAATTATTTTAATTTTTTTTGTGACAAAATTCCTTCAAATTATCAAATAGGGAGTGTATATTTTTTCAATTTCCTTCACTGAAGAATGTTTAAAAACATTTGCATGTTATATGTAGACAGTATGCAAAACTTGTAGGGAGTTAAACACGAATCCTAGAAGGTTTTATGTTATACATTATGCATTATTTCTCATAACACAGAGCTCATTAAAAATACATATCACTTGGGCTGATAAAGCTGTAAGCAAAAGAGGGAAGACTGAAACCTTAAGGCAAAAATATGCTAATGAAATGTAATAAATACACAATAGGAATAATGCTGAAGTAATTTTAGAGAAGTAGTGGAAGTGACACAGTCATCCAGTCTCACATGACCTCCCTTTACCCAGTTACAGGGAATGATGGACAGCTGCATCAGGAGGGGAAAACATCTTGTACTACAGAGGAAACAACCTCTTCTAAGCAATTTTTCTTGATAGATGTAATAGATGTCACACAGAAAAGGGAAAAGAGAAAAGAGAAAAGAACTCTTTAGAGCATGTTGTCCCTTGAGCAAATAACAAAACCTACAAGGTGGCTTTAGAAGCTTGGTAAAATGTTGGAAGAACTCTGGAAGAATTTTATTTTAGGTTCATGTTTTATTCATGAACCTAGTTGTTCATTCAATGTTTTGGGCTCAATTTTTTTTTTTTTTTTATTTTCTGTGGAGCAGTAAAGATTGTTCTCATAGTAAGGAAGACTTAGCCTTGGCTGTGGCAAATCCTAAAAGGGTTGTCCTTCCAAACTAGCTGACAAAGCAATTCAAAGCAGGGTGTTCAGAAGGTAATGACATTGTGCCTCTACCTTAGTGCACATGGTAATTAGAGAAATTAATTAATGCACAGACCTCTAAGGGCATGTGCTGGTTAGTCCCAAAGGTCTCTGCCAATGCAGCATCCAGCAAACATGAGTCCCAGACCATGAACATCCATAGCTGAACATGACCTGGATGTGTCCAGCACCAGCCTGGGGTAGAGGCGAGCTAGCATGGAACAGCCCTCTGCACTGCCAACAAAACTCATCAGCCTCCAGAGCCCAAAATGCACCCTGGGAATCACTGTTTGCTGTGCTCACTTCCCAGTACTGCCTGGAAGTCACTTGACAGAAAGTGATTTGTCCAAGGTGTGCAAAGTCTTCCATCAAATATTGCTATTATATATATTATATAGAGAAAATATATAAAAATATGATAAATTGACACATTTTGGGAAATAAAGAAAAGAGTGTAAGTGTGATGTATAATCTTAGTCAATTACAATTAATAAAACAATTATTTAGCATTTCTTTTAACAAAAACTGAAGAAGTGAAAATTCAGGGAAAGCTGTACAAGCAGGTATTTGTACAGGAAATTCACAAATCAAATAATACAGAAAAAAAAAAAATCCTGAGAACTATTTTTACTAGATGAATAAAGAATCCTATGAAGTTTAGCACCAGCTTACTCAGATGGATTATGTCATCTGTGTAAATCATTTATAATGGTTATTTAACAGAAGCTCAGGTTTGCAAATAGTGGGATTTTTGTTTGAGAACGAAGTACATCTCCAGCAGAAACGAACATCCAGTGTGGGCCAATGTACAGCACATCCGGCATGGATACACAGTAGGACAAATTCATAATGCAGTTTGAGCTAGGAGTTTTGGCAAAGTAATGACATAATGAGGTTTTAACAGAAGTTCTCCCACAAAATGCAAAACAAAGAAATAAACTGAGGGAGAAAGCTCTCTGAAGATTCCCATGAATTTTTAATTATTGTATCCAGGGTTTGCAGCTAAAATTTTCATAGGAATAAAGTTAAAAAACCAAATTATTTTAAAAGTTTAAGCCTGCTATCAAGACGAGCTTGTCCTTTTAGCTATCTTGAAGATCCCTTTGGCATGTCTTGCTTTTGAGTAATCAAGACCCCCCCGAAATACTACATCAGGAATATCTGTCAGAGTGGTGATACAGGCCCTCTTTGTCATCATGTAAGCACTTTACAGAGTAAAGAAATTTGAAAATCAGAAAGTCCTGAAGAAGCTGCCCTTTGAAGAAAGGAACAAGCAGAGATAAGACATTATTGCCCAACAAACTACATTTATGAACAGTGTTGTAGCTGATGACTCCCTTTAACAGCAGTCATCACCTTCTCCTGTCACATCCCACAGACAGAAGAAAATAAAGAGTTTAGAAACCAGATTTTCTATACAGCAGTAATAACATTAGGCACCTTTAAACATTTTTGCTTTCATAGCAGAAGATTCAGTGCTCTTTTATCACTTTTTACCAAAATTGAAATTCTATCAAACAGGGCTTCATTTGCCAAGCAGAAGTAGCAATATCCATTAAATATCTGTTCGACTAGTATGCTGCTGGAATGCAGGCACAAGAATTGATATTATTTGCCCAACAACCACATAAAAAAACCTCATCACAAAAGTACCCAATTTCTTGTCAGGAAAATATGATATATGTAAAAGCACAAGAAATAGCTGATTTTACACCCACACCTCAGGATCTGTCACAAAATACCTTATTTAATAAATTTTATAGACTTAAAAAAGTAGAAATGTGGCAAAAGATCTGTTTTCTTCAGATCTTTCTCTATTTTAAATTTGTTTGTGGGGGGCATACAAATAATTAATTTGGTTCCAGATATTGATCTGATACTGTAATTCTCCATATCTACTTAAGTGTACAAAATTATGTGTAAAGCTGTCATTAGAAATAAACAGGGTATGAACAAAGACTACGAATAGAAAACACAGGAAAAGTTCCCTTGGAAAGTATATTAAGAAGGTATTTGAATTGCATATGCCACAATGGAAGAAATGAGAATACAGTACATCATGGTATAATAAAATCATGTGTCTCATCTACACAAAGTTTTATATATAACCAAAGGTAGACAATGATTTTGTACATGTGCTGTGGTTTGGTATATTAGCAGAGATGTATCTACTACAAAATATCAATTAGCATAACTGCGAGTCTTTATATATGTATGTGTATGTGTATATATATATATATATATATATAAATATACATACACATTACTTATTATGCCACTGCTGTATAATGAATGTAGAAAACTAGAAAGCACTAACTGGGTCACAAAGTCCAGTTCTAGATACTGTCAGAAAACCATAACACAGAGATTTAGTAGCAAAAGAAATTATGATAGACCTATTATGGTGAGGCTGATAAAATAAACCAGTCAACCCTAATTGTGATGTGTTAGTTGCTATGACATGATCTTTGATTTTATCACACCATCCATAAACAATGTTGTTTTTCCAGGGCAATGTCTTGGTTTAGTTTTATTTTAAAAGTACTGCAGCTAAGTCATTGCCCTGTGATAGATGGAGTCATCATTGCTGATAACAGCCAACAAAATTAGATTTTAAAAAAAGACAAATACGCAAAAAAAAACCCAAATAAGCCCCCCCAAAAAAACCCTCAGACATAAAGCTTCAAACCCTTTATCCTATTTGGAAGCTGCCTGCCATCTCCCCCACTGCATCTCATAAGTTCCGCCTTATTCACAAGAAACAGAGATAACTTAAACTCCCCCATAATGTCCTGCTTGAAGGATCGCTGAAAAAGGCATTGGCTGGATTTTCTGCCTCAATGTTTTTTCGAAATGGCTGTCTGGCATAGAGTCAGATATCTTAGCACTCTAAAGGCCTGAACTCTCAGTCTGGCCACTTCAGAAAGAGTCTGAGGAAGCCAAGTTTCCTCTTATACAATACCACAGAATCACAGAATTGTTTGAGCTGCAAGGCACCTTCTAGTTCAACCCTCATGCCACGGACAGGGATACCTTTCACCAGACCAGGTTTCTCCATGTGCAAAATGATTGGGTGAGGTCTGGCTTCCAGGCATGCAGAAAACTGTTCTCCAATACTGGTCATCTTCTAGGGTGCCCTGATGCCTCTTTAAATGGCAAGAGACTCACTTGTGATCAAGACAGGAAAAGAAAATCAGAACTTTCAGATCTATTGCGGAATGGAGTTGAATACAGACATTCTGCTCAAAGAGATTAGTTATATTTTTTCCTTAATTCTGACCAGAAATAAGCTTTTATAGAAAGAATGCTGAGAATACATCAATTTCAGTCAAAACGTCTGCTTTTGCCAAAACAACTTATTTTATTTATGCTTTGTTCATTACTCTATGCATTTTAATTCCAAGAAAATCATGTTCCCTCTTTTAATATCTACATAAATTGGAAGCCAAAATAAACATTTTTTTTCTAAGTTTCTGGGTTTCAGATAAAATGTACTTTCTCACAGAAAACAGTTCCATCAACACTAAGTCATCACAATGTCATCAGTATCCACAGTCAGCACTGTGGCCCAGGGCTGGAAGGACCATGCTGACATACTTTGCCCATTCCCCTTTGGAAAGCAGTTGCTTAATTTCACAGTGTACAAGGACCACAAATGTTTCTGGCCCTAACATGGGGCGTGCATTCAGGGGGGACATCCAGCATCATTTAGCAAGTTCTTGTCTTGTTTTATAATTGAAATTAAACTTTGTCTGTCAGAAGACACTGTGAAGACATGGCTTTTGTTGTCACTGGACTCCAGTTATCAAACAGGCTGTATTTCAGGGTGATGTAACTCAGGGAACTACAGGGCATTACATTTGGAGAAAGGTATCCTGGAATAATCTGTGCTTCCCATATTTTCCTTCCCTCCTGCATATTGTCCCATGTTCTTAGGAAGAACTATGAACAGATACCTCTGAAATGCAACCTGGTTTGTTTTGTGGTGGACCAGATGGTACTTCCTTACCCAGTGACAGATATATTTCAACAACACATTTCCAGAAGAGGACACTTCTCTTCCTCTGACACTACCTGAATGATGCAGGCTTGCAGGCTATCTATATCTTCAGTAAAATGTCCAGAGATTCTCCTGCAGCTACAGGTAAAATTATTTGCTTCTGTTCAATGAGAAAGCACTTTTTTTTTTTTTTTTTGTTTGTTTGTTTGTTTTTTGTTTTTTGTTTTTTTTTGTTTTCTCAAGAAGGAAGATGATAGAGAGATCCATGTTCCTTTCATGAACAGGAGTTTGACTTAATTTTCACCACTAAAGTTATGCATATTTTCCATCAAACAGACCAGATGTTTAATGCTACAACTAGGCTTCATTTGATGATTCAACTTAAAAAAAAAAAAAAAAAAAAAGAAATCAGGCTATATGTCTACATGTATACTATATTCACTGACATCTGAGTGGGATCGATAGGATAAAGGCTGTGGTGTTCTGCCTTGCTTCTCTCTCTAACAAAACAGAGAGTGCTGTCACTCACCATTATGGTTGGGATTCAGGTCTTTAAAAGCTTGGCAATAAAACACATTGAGGCTTGAATGCATTCCTTCCATTCATGGCTGAATGGCTTTTAATCACCAGAAATTCTCTGAATAGCATCTACCAGCATAAAATAAGGTTTCATTTAAAGTCTGAAATTGCTTTTATTTTAGGAATCTTGTCTTATTTTAGTTCCATAGTTCTGATTCTGCTCCATATTCAACAGCTATTTATTCTTAAAGAAGGTCTAACTTAAGTTCTGGCTTTAGGAAAATAATCATCTGAAGTTTGCATGATTCTGCTGCATGCTATTTCAGGTGGGCATGCGGAGACTATGCTCAGACTCTGGAGGTTACATGCATTTTACAAGAGATTGCTTTCTCACCACTCTTTGAACGCAGCATCTTAGAAATCTCTGATGTTCCACTAACTCACACAGCTAAAAAATGAGGGGATTGTTTTTGCAAAAACACAATTGTTATAATTTTTATCCTACAATTAAAATCACATATTGTTCCATCCTTGTGCTTTTGAGAATTTTTCACTGTAGAACCTGCTAAATTTCAGTTTGCAAACTCTATGGCCCTTCTCTCCTTTTCTTAATAGAAATTTGCAACTCAAACTTCTGCCAACAGAAACAGTCAGAAGTTACTTTTATGCTACTTAAAAGAAATAAAATGATATATTTTATAAGTAGTTAATATAAATTTATGTTTAATTTTAGTAATAGAAGTTGTATAGGCTGATAGGTGTCATCTGGTGTCAAGGTTATATAAAGAACTTAAAATTAAGTCAGAATGATGTTTTGATCTATTTACATTTAAACTCACATTTCCAGCTTCACACATTACATGTAAATTACCAGATATCACAAGACTGCTAAGAACTGATAATTCAGAGCTGTGGATCTAGTTCAGCAAGAAATGATAGTTTGTTTTCTCACACAAGACTATAGAAACATAATCTGAAATGCAGACATATGCTTTGAAGTAGAGTAAAGGCAAAAGATTCTCAGCATCTGTTAACAACTGTTCCAAGGCTTAGGTTAGAACTTGGATATAATCAGTCAATTTGCATCAATCAAGTTAACTTACACTTCAAGACATAATGAAATGTGACCAACAAAATTAAATACATGAACATAATATATCAGCAAAATGCATCCTTGATGACAGTGGGTAAAGGAACTGCAGAACTCAGAAAATACTTCTGATTTTTTTTGAGTATTTTTAGGATAAAATGTGGTCTTTGCTGAATGGCTTTGGTTCTCATAGAAATTTCAAAGGGCATGATTAGGGCATTTCTAGTGAGATTTCATCTACTGAGCATTTAATTTACAACTAAATAAAAAAGAAACTGATAATTTGCAACTTTCCGTAAAGAATGGGTTCAACCATCATTTTAATACCAATTGCAACCTATAGACTACATAGAGGGTGCTGCCCATATATGAACATATTTGCACGTATGTAACCTTAGGTATTTTCCTTATAGATTACAATTGAATAATGATGACAGACTTCTTAACCAAACTGTGACAAAAGCATCACTGCTTTATCTGGCAGCCAAACCATTAATGAAGTTGTGACTGGACATTAATATAACAATGTTAACCGTGCCAACACAGGGCAGAAAAGGTGATCCCAGACAACAGCAGCCAGCAAAACTCATCTCCTATTAATTCAGCTGTAAAATATAAAGTCTATAAAATTTTCTTGAAAACAGACAAGTTTTCAGATGTGACAGAAATAATCTGTCAAGAATTAGTCACATCTTACATACCTCCATATCTGTATTTAATTCAGTAAATACAGCTGATTTTTTGTTATTTTGTGTATGTGCAATCCTTAAAAATTTCTTTAGGATACCTGAACAGTGTTTCAATCATATAATTGCTTAAAAAACACTTTTTCTGATTAGTAAATAAGTGAGTGATCTAAAGAAAACAGCATTCCTACATCCCTTTTCTCCAACCAGTGCACTGCGAGCTAGAGATGTGATGAGCTATATAGAAAACTGAGCAGGCTGCCAGAGAAACTCCATGCTGTACCTGCTGGTGGTAATCCCACCACACAGAGCATAAGAGGTTGTTAAATCCTTCTGTTTCTGAGAACTGGCCTCCCATCATTCCTGTGTTTATCTTTGATTTAATTATTTGTTTTGATTCACAATGCTGCGTAGAGCAAGGGTTTGAAAAAGCCCTTACAAGAGATAGCCAGATCAGCTCCCACTGGCTTCTGTTGGTGTTTGTGTACTCCACTCCTTTAAAATGCTACAACTTCATTTTTGTTAATTCATGCCTCTAGAAAGAAGTGTGTAATTTAGTCTAAATACATCAACATTGCCTATTCAAATCCAAGCTATAGTAGAAAATGAACCTCAGTGGAAAATGATGTGTCCTAGAGATCAATTCTTAAATTAGTTGTTTAGGGGTGGAGGGATCAAAATTTGCAAATCTCATAAGTCTTCTTTTCTTCAAGTGGCAGTGAAGGGTCCTAGTTTATAAAGCTGTTTTTCAAATTTTATGCTAACTATAGTGTTCCAAAACCAGATTTAGATCCTCAGGCCTTAAAATTCCTGCAGGGTGAATTACTTTACAAAAAGAATTGTTTTCTTTAGAAAGGCAATCTATTCCTGCAGGCTGGTAGAATTTGAATCTGTGATGGCATCTCTAACAAAAAACCCAAAAAGCCCACAGGTACTGGTTTAGCTAAATTAGTTCCTGTAACAACTTAGTCTTTATGTCATTAAAAATGCAACCAAATAACTGGAGTTTCTAAAAGAAATACAAATATAGAAGAGGCACAGAAAGAGAATTACAGACATGATTTCTCAAGCCATGAGAGACTGCAAGGCTGTGAAATTGTAGAAAATCTGAAGTTATTTCTCTTACCTTAATTACCAATTTTCACCAATGTCCCAGACACAGAGAACGTCTTATTTTCCAAACAAGGAAATATGTCCATCCTATCCAAAAAATAAAGAGGAAGAAAAACTGAAATTTGAGAAAGACTTTCAGTTTCAGAAAGTTTGTTTCTCTTGTACACTTATGGAATTAGAAAGTAATAATGAAGTTCTATTTAGTGCCAGAGGAAAGGAAGTTTAATTGCATTTGCTAAGAGGAGATCATAGTATTGTGAAACATTTAATGAATGTGAAACTAAGACAACACAGCAGAACTAAAAAGACCTCTTGTGTCGCTGATTCAAAGAGCTTTTAGGAAGTCACCATCTTTTTATATCATGGGTTTGTACAGGAGATTTTTTGAGCTGTTTTCCACAGGATGCACATTTTTATTTCAATCTCAGCATATTGCACTGCAGAACAAATTTTAAATTTGTCTGCAGTAAGGTCACCAAACCTCCATTCCTGGATCTAAACATAGGATTACTGATATATACAGCCAGTGGGAAAAAACTGGTCCAGGTATACCAAATAGTATCAAGATATCTATCTTATATTACAATTGTTCACCTTTATTATCCATCCTGTATCCCACTAGGCCAGCAATGACACTCCATCTAGTTAAGCTTGTAATACTTAACATTCAAGATACACACACACATTTACATTTACAAGTATATGTGTATATAAATATGTATATATTACATATATGCTTTTAAGAAGGTAATACACAATGGTAATAAAAAGCCAAAACATTTAACTTCTAGTCAGGACCCTTCTGATATAATTTCATCTTCACAAACTGTTAAAACACCATAGGAAAAAGTTTGGCTACAGAAGCAGAACAGATTCATAGAATCATAGAAACAAAACTTTCTAGGTTGCAAAAGATTTTTAAGATTATCAAGTCCAACTGACAACCCAGCACTGCCAAGCTTACTGCTAACTCATGTCCCCGCGTGCTACATCAACACTTCTTTTAAACACCTTTGAGGAGGGAGACTCCATCACTTCCCTGGACAGCCTGTTCCAATGCCTGACAACCTTTTCCAGAGGGATTTTTTTTCCTAACATCTAATCTAAATCTCCCCTTACAGAACTTGAGGCCATTTGCTCTTCTCTTCTTCCCGAATTCTGGTTAACTGCATTGAACACACTGATCATTTTTTCCTTTGTTGAGTGGAAGAATATTTCCTTTTTTCCCTGAGATTGTCAAAACAGTAACAGGTGCTTTAGTTTTGGCTATCTGGGGAGTCAAAATTATAAGCACACTTAGTTCCCAAGAAGTTCTAGAAATGATATGAGGTGATCAGACAACCAGACTTTGCTGTCATTTGAGGTTGAAATTAGGGGATTTTGATGCTTCTGACTCTGAACCTAAATCCCATGTGGGTATTGGCCTCAAATCTAACCATCCCAGTGCCTGAGTCTCAGAATCATAGAGTAAGTGAGGTAGGAAAAGACCTCTAAATTTGTCAACGTAGAACCACCACCATGTTCACCACTAAACCGTATATATCTTCAAGTGCCCTATCCACTTATTTTTTAACAGTTCCAGAGACAGTGACTCAACCATTTTACCTCTTATCTAAAAGTGATCAAGCCTTTCCAGTAGTTTAAGCTCTGTCATCAATGTCCTAGTAACTCTAGTCACAAAAATAATTCAGAGGTAAAGGAGACTTCTGCAAGTAGTTGGCTCCAGCTTTTTCTGTTACTGTTTCCCAGCTTTTACACTTTAAGCAGCAGACTATTGACACCCAGCAGGGTAAGAAAAAAACAACAAACAAAAAACAAACAAAAACAAACAAACAAAACAAAACAAAAAACTCCAGGCAAACTGCCTGGCAAAAAACCAGTGGCTGCTATTTGCAAGGACAATATTTGTCACTGAAGTTTTGTGGATTGTCCTTCACACTTAGAGAGGCAAGGCTACATGCTGCCTTTGCCTTTGATAGCTAAGGTGATGACTGTAAAATGATGAAACAGAAAGAAAATGCGTCTACAAAAAGTTTTCATCTACAGAAAAATTTTAATTTTTTTCCTTCTTGTAATTTGCATATTTATCTGATCAAAATTTTACTTATATAAATCATGACTATGGAAAGTGTTTGCTTCTTCCTCAGATTGATAGTGTGGAAATCAGGAAAATGTATTTTTTGTCTTAGCCTTTCACAAATCATAGACAAGAACAAGGCTAAAGTACACACTTATCAATGCGATAGAGTTATAATGATTTAATGAGTTTCAACTTATCAGTTGAGTTCTATGAATTATTGTTTTCGTGATTTTCAGCTCTCTCTGCCTTCCAGGTTAATATAAAACTTTAAATCAAAGAGAAGATATATTAACTTAAATAACCTGACTTTGAATTCAGGATGACTAGGAGGAGAAATCCTGGCAGTTAGCTGAGCATGGCTATAAGAAACGTGTATAATTTTTAGCCAGTGTAACTGAAGTCTTTACCTGAAGGAAGAGGTTGGCATTTTTTTCATCATGGATTCCAGTGAAAGTACTCTACCTTGCATTACAGTAAATGAAAGAATTGGATGATAATGATTTCTGAAATCTAGGAGGATTTCCCTCCTTATTCTCTTCCATTCTATTTTCTTTGTAATTTCTGCTACACTGATGGTGCTTTTCTCTTTTGATTTGCTCTTAAAAGTTGACCTTAGTTACTTCTCACACTGCAGGGACTACATGGCTGTGCACCAGTTTAATGCTAACAAGTAAAAAGTTCTAAAGTCTAACAATAATTATATGGGCACTTGCAATTGATGAGCACTTGGGGAAAAATGCTGTTCTTTAACTCAGAGGAAAAGCACATTCTTGACTTGGGTTTCGAGAAAGGAAAGATGAAAAATAAAATGAGAAAAAAAATCTGTCAGAGCAGCTGTGAAACTAACAAACAAGCAAACAAATAAATAGAATAATTTTGAACATTCCTGCTTAACCTTCTTGTTTTACCAGCAACAGTGGTGTTCTTCCTGGAACAACATAGTCCTTGTAAGACACTGCATTCACACAGTTTTATCAGAGTTAAAGGAGAAATAAAGCATTATTCTATCTATCTATGTAATCTATCTATCTAATCTATCATCTATGTATGTATGTATGTATGTATGTATGTATGTATCTATCTATCTATCTATCTATCTATCCATGCCAGAAAAACCCTGTCCTCCCAGGGGGAAAAAATGGCTATTTGCAGTGCTGAATTGAATTATACAGAAAAGTGTCAAACACCTATATCCTGCTTCTGATTTCCTTCTAGGCACTTTTGATCCCAAGTTTTCCTGCTGGGGTTTTTTGTTTTGTGGTGAGAAGCAGTTACCAGGGAAATCACAGTGAGACTGGACTAACCAAACTGGACATTGGCCATTCCTTGCCTTTCCCCCAGGTAAAATTGTAGGGCATAAATAAGTAACATTGCTGATATGTCTTTGACTTCAATTGTACAAGAGGGAAATGTATGAACTGGTCTACCTTATACTGAGTTTTACAAATAATAAATCAAAGGGTGTTTGATTAAAGGACTATCACAGGGAGATCACTCAATATAGACTGCAATACCTGCCCAATCTCATGGGCTCTGTAACATATGCTCATGAGAACAAAGAAAGAAACAAATGAATAAGGTTTCATGCTGTATGATTGAAGTTTTCATTTGAAGATCCCTTTCCATGACTTTCAGATTCCATTTTTTCACAATTGAATCCTGTAACTAATTTACAAAGTGTGCCTGACATGAGTTCTTGGTCCAAAACAGAAGCTTCAGCTCGGCAGAGAAGCCAGTAAATACTTGCCCCATATTTCTCACCATGGCTGCAACCCCAGCTGATAAACTTCCTTGACTTTGTGGCATACCTTAACATGTCAACAGGGGCGTAGTATTATCTTCTTATCCCAGAATCATAGAACTGCTTGAGTTGCATGGGACATAATAAATAATACCTAGTTCCAATCCTCTGCCATGGGCAGGGATGTGCTCCACTAGACCAGGTTGCCCAAATCCAACCTGGATTGCTCCAGGTTGCTCCCATCCAAACTGGCCTTGAACAAAGAATCATTAAGGTTGGCAGAGATCTTCAAGATCATCTAGTCCAACTGCCAACCCAGCAGCACCATAGTCACCCCTAGCCCACATCCCCAAGCGCCACATCCAGACACCTCTTGAACACTTCCAGAGTCAGTGACCCCACCACTGCCCCCTGAAATTTATTCCAATGCCTAATCACTCTTTCAGTTATTTTTTGTCCTGATATCTAACCTGAAACACCCCTGGTGCAACTTAAGGCCATTTCCTCTCTTTTTTTCACTTAAAACACGGCAGAAGAGATGAAACTCACATCACTTCATCCTCCTTTCAAGAAATTTTAGAGAGCAATGAGGTCCCCCACAGCCTCCTCTTTCCCAGACTATACAGCTCCAGCTCTCTAAGCTGCTCCTCAAAAGACATATTTTCTAGATCCTTCACCAGGTGTGTCGTCCTTCTCTGGACCCCCTCCAGCACCTCAATGTTGTTTTAGAAGTAAGGGGCTCAAAACTTAACTAGTACTTGAGTAACAGCCTCACAATACCAAGTATAACAAGACAGTAACTTCCATGGTCATACTGGCTGTACTATTATTGATAGAGGTCAAGATACAATTTTTTGCATTGTGTTATTGGATAAATTGAAGATATCAGCCCCAGGAAGCCACAATGTTTCTAAGAAGTACATTTTCCTGGTCTGCTCCTAGTTTTTTTTCCTAATTCTCTTTGGAAATCTGAATGGATCATACATCTCCGGGGAGGAACTTTTTCTTACTTAACTGTAAAGTCAGAGCACATCTATTTTTCTGTTATCTCTGCTGTGATGTTTTAGATTGATAGACTATGAAATAAAATTAAAATTGACCACTCTAAAACATCCAATGTGATTTTGCTTATAATACAGATTTTAAAAGATCATAACTTTTTATCTCATTGTTGTGTAAATTAATCTGTTTCACGAAACTTGATTCTGCAATTTATTTTTCTTCATTGTTAGACCAACCAATTTGCTATTGCATTGGAGTTCTCCAATATTTTATACTTTTGCTGCTACAGTTTAGTCACAATCATTGTGGATAAACTCCATCATAGATGCTTCTATAAGCATATCTGTGGTGAAGCTGAAAATTCAGGTCAATTTTGTACCTAGAGTGAATCAAATTTCTTTCTGATTACATTGGAAAGTGTGATAGGGTAAACTCTGATGAACTCCTAAACTTTGGTCAGCACTACTAACCCATAGCATGACATTATACACTTGTATGTGCAGCAGCCACTAAAAAAAAGCTCACCCAGCTGATACTTCATTACAGCTGGGGTTTATCAGCTGTGGTATCCGCATGGCACTCTCATTTACTTCTGTGTGATTCCAAATTCTCTCATCTCCATGACACTGTGACCAAGCAGAAATACGAGAGAGAATTTAGTCTCATGAGCCTATCTCACAGGGGAATTACATAGGTAAATGAATATAATTGAAAACATGGATTAAAAGAATCCTAAGTAAGGTGTTTGAAATCCCCTGCTCTCCTGGACAGTTTCAGCAGCTTCCAATTTTTAAGCTTTTAACCTAAATATCTCAGCAAAAATAGCATTCCTCTGAGTCCACTGTGTTTCTGGACATGAAAGGCCTATCTAACATTCATAGTGCTTTATGGAATACGTTTGGGATTTCAATAATTTCACTTCTATTTCTCTATCTTGCCAAGCAGCATGGTGGGTTGGACTGACTAGTTGTGTTCTGTCTTACACTGTAACCTTTTAATCCTCCATCAGTCCTACAGGAGCAAACAGATGCATATGAAACCTTTGGCATGGCATAGAATGAAGTCAGGTTATGCAATCAGGATTACTGATATGTCTGATGCTGTCTAACTGTTAGGATATTTTTGGTCAAGTAGGATAGTTTTCTCCTATTTCTACCCTCACTGATGTTGCAATTTTAGGTAAGGAGTGCAAGATCACAGTATTTCCTTCTTGAAATGTATAAGGCAATCTCGGTGCTATCCTTCATGCTGTTCTTTGAGGTCTTCTGATGAAAGCTGCTAAAATAAGCACCATGTATTATTCATATATTAATTTGCTCTGGCATATTGGTTTCAGGAAACTTCATTTAAGTGCACTAGGAAATCAACATCAAAGAAAGCCAGTTACACACAGTGAATGCACTAAGCAATGGAGCAGGCCAGGCTTGACACAGCTCTGAAAAGCAAATAAAAAACATAGAAATGCTGTAATCTCCTGATGATCAGGAAGAAAAAAAGAAGAAAGGAAGAAAAAAAAGAGAACAACAGCAAAAGAAGGTCCTCTAATAATTTTTTTAATTTTTTTGGGAAAATCTTGTCCAGGTCCGTAGTGAATTAAACCTTATTGATAGAATTTTGTAGAGTAGTCCAAAATATGGATAGAGACCATAAAGTAAAGGAAGTGGTTGTCCTGGAAAAAACTATGTGATCCCTGGGTTCCTTGGCTTTCAGCCTGAATTTTTTCAGGGGAACTTATCAAAGCATTTAAGATGCTGCTGTTCTCTATCAGTCTTCAGAATATCTTGAACAGGATATTCAAAACCTGATCACTCCAAAGTTTCACATCACTTCTGAGGTTGTGGAACAAACTATCAGCAGAAGAATTTTTTAAAAACTTGTCCCTATTCATTCTCCAGGGTTTTTCCTTAGAACTATTTTTTTTTTTTTTGAGAACTTTATATACATACATATATGTAGGGATGGTACTGTTTTTGGAGTTATCCTCATTTTTCTCCATTCCTTTGGAAAACTGTTTTCATGTATGCTTATAAAATGAAACACTCTGAATTCTGGGGGTAAAAAGTAGAATTTCTCCATGTAGCACCAAGATATTCCCAAAAACTTTATGGCATAATTACTTATAATGAACTTGAAGCTTAAACTCTTGATTCCATAAACAACGGCAGTATATGTGCACTGAGGGAAGACAATTCATGGTAATTTTGTCAGCAAAATTGTTACAGTAAAGGCCTAAGCAACACTTCATCTATCTGTCACTTGTCTTGAAAGGGCAGATTACTTTTTCCTCAATCTTGGCACATCCAATTAAAGTAGGCTTACAAGGCAGGCAGGTGTAAAGTGCAAGCCAGCACTTGTTCACATTAGCAATTATCAATGGAAAAAATACATAAGTGCTGAGGCTTGGCACAACAGTTACCCTGGCAACTGTTCGTGCTCAGAACCTCAGCAGAGACTAACATGACAGTTTGACATCTTTCCCCATTAAAAAAAAAAAAANAAAAAAAAAAAAAAAAGAGAGATGATTGCATCCTCTATTTCTCTCTTTGCTTTTTGCCTTCGCCTCTTTTTGTGCTGTTTTTCCAAAGCTCTTGGCAGTGACCCTGTCTTGTTTAACACCAGTTGAACACCTCCCAGAGGGAGCTCCCCGATATCTGTGCCAATCTTTATAGAATCCTCTGTGAGCACCAAAGTTTACCTGGCCAAGTCTGATGTCCACAAAGGAAGGATGTTGTGTTGGAGGAGCTGTATTGGTGCTATTAACAAGAGTGTCAGAAACTTGTTGGCCAAGTCAAGTTCATTCAGTGTTGGAAAAAAAAAAAAAAGGATGAGAGGAAAGGTCCTCAAGCTGCACCAGAGGAGGTTTAGATTAGATATATGAAAAATTTCTTCAGGGAAAAAGTTGTGAGGTTTTTGAAGAGCCTTCTCAGGGCGGTTGTGTGGTCCACTATCCCTGCAAGTGTTCAAAAAACATGTTGATGCTTTGGAATAAGGCTTGGTGTTGAACTTGATCATGGTGCTTGCTTGATGGTTGGATTTGATGATCAAAAAAGTTTTTCCAACCTTTAACAATTTATGATTCTAAGAATGTCATGCTTTTTTTTTTTTTTTTTTTTTTTTTTTGTCCCATATTCTGGAATACCCATGCACACCATTCATCTATAGCAACTTGCCTTAAGATTCTGGCCTTTCTGACTTATCCGTCGACCTTGCAAATAGTTCCCCTCTTTAGTTTCTACCTTCTTAAAATATGAGAAAAAGTCAATCAGAAGCAGACTACATGCATTTTGTGTTCCCCTCCTCCTTAATTCCACTAAGGAACTCAGCCCAAGCAAGCTCTGCATAAAGCACAGTGTCAGATCATTCCCAATTGCTCAACCATTGAGGTCAGAAAACCTTGAAGACTCAGCATTCTTCTGGATTAGGCTTTGCTCTGTGGGACACTTGTGGACTAAGTTATCTGAACTTATTGACTGTTAGCTGCCAGGTCTTTTTTTTCTATTTGACATTTTTATGTCAAATGGAATTAAAGAATGAGATGAGTACATAAAACTTTTGCTAATTAATGACTGTTTCAGTTAAAGCTTACCTGATTCCTTTTGCAACAATTTACAAGCGATTTCTGTGTTTGGTTTTATTTATTTATTTATTTATTTATTTATTTATTTATTTTGTTTGTTTGTTTGTTTTTGGTGGGTTTTTGTTTGTTTTGTTTTTGTTTTGTTGTTTGTTTGTTTGTTTTTGGTGGTTTTTTGGTTTTTATGTCCCATTTTCAGGAAGTCTTTTTACATCCATTATTTTCCTTCAGTCCTATTTTGTCTTTAATTTTGTTCACATCTTTCAATGTTAAAAAGTTAAATAATAAATATCTGCATCTCGTTTGATTTTATTTTCAGTGATTTATTTTTTTCCCTCTTTCTCCCTTGATGTGTGTCATTCATGTCTTTCAGCTCATCATGTTCTTAATTATTGTCATCTCTAAATAGAGAACAGTGGAAGAAGGATTGAGAAGAACTTTCCCTTTTTTTTTTTTTTTTTTTTTTAGGGTGAAGATAAAAGAAAAAACATTTGGGAAGGCTGGTAATACAGTCACAGGTTTCATAGTGAAAGTTGATAGTCTGGTCTTTACTCTTAAATCCTAGGCAAACAGAACACATATGCTGAAAGATATGCAGAAAATCAAAGTAAACATCTCACGCTGTTTACAAGAAAATTCTGCATTTGCTTATTATTGCACATACTGTAGCCCTAGGCCTCACAGATTTCAAAAGAGTAGGTTTTGGCTGTGGAATAATAACATTGACCTGAAAATTCAAGATATGGAGCCAAATCTTACTGCCTGCGTTCCTGTGATCTTTTCCCATGGGCAAACAGAATCTGTAGGGTAATCTTAATTCAGTCAGCAGGATGAAGGCATACTAAATAAAAGTAATAAACCTTTTACAATATTAAACAATCTTTCATGGCTATTCAATCTGACAATTTTGGCCAGCATTAAATTTACTGGAATGTTTCTAATCATGAACAAGAAACAAAGTCATACTTCCTCTGATACAGTTGCATTGATTCAGAGTGAACTAATAAACACTATCACTACATTCATATTCTGAGACTAACAGAAACTTGCTCCTTTCCCTGCTATTCTGTGGGCTGCATTGCAATCTCTTCTGCAACAACATAATTTAATTTAAAAATCATGATGCTATAAGTACTTGAGAAGCACTTAAAGCCATTCAGTCAGAGAAAGGTCATGTTAACATAAATATTGAAATGAATGATAATTAGGCAAGAAAAACAGCAAAACCCATTAAAGAGAAATGAGGCAATTTTTTAATGTTAACATCTCAATTCAGAAATGTTTACATTACATGTAATGGTTCCATTTTCAATGAGCATTCTACTAAAAAAAATATTGCTGAGCAAAATTATGAAAGAGAATTACAACCACAAATGACATTGTATCCATTTTATCATCTTGAGAGAAAATGAATTGTCTGAATCTTGTTAAACACAACAGAATTCAAATCGTCCAAGCATGACTCACAGCAGAATGAAGCAAAGTTCTTTCTTACTAAGAGAAAAGTAGTCATTTTCTTTATGATAGTTCATGATTTAAAATCCTGAATATTTGAAGGAGTTGTAAAATATTTCTTCCTATGAATTATCCAGTACATATTGAGCTAAGTACAGGTAAGAATGTCTCAGCAATTCTGGACATCTCATACCCTGAAATATATTGTGGTTGCTCCTCAGAGTATTGTTTTCCACATAACCCCATCTTGAGATCAAAAAACTCAGATTAAGTGACATGTTTAGAACTCCCAAACACTCTAAGCTAAGATTGTTGTTTCAAGGAAATTTTAACTTATAGTATGTGCTTTTCAAGTTTAGTTTTGAGGCATGGTTTATCTTAAAACATTACAAGAAAACTTAACACTTTTATCAAAAGCTTCCTGGTAATAAATATATTGAGTCAATTTTTCTTTTCACTTGTAGCTGTTACCATTTTAATATGCTAATTGTAGAAGAAAAATTAGAGTAAAAAAGTTAAAATTTCCTCCCAGAAAACTGTGGACCATTGTGCACTCAGGTTTGTTATCTACATAGATGACACAACCAGAGTTAGAATGTCATGATATTGCTACTGGAGCATGACACAGCTCCCAAAGCAAGGTCATTGCAATACAGATAACATGGATGAAAATACAAATGGCTAGGCAGAGACACAGAGCACCAAAGACGTGCGCTTATAATTTAACTTTGGGTGGG
This sequence comes from Sinosuthora webbiana, assembly GCA_013397395.1. Taxonomy (NCBI): domain Eukaryota; kingdom Metazoa; phylum Chordata; class Aves; order Passeriformes; family Sylviidae; genus Sinosuthora; species Sinosuthora webbiana. The sequence continues at coordinate 1,211,202 of VXBN01003839.1, forward strand.
TTTTTTTATTCTCATTGCATTTGCCACAATATAAACCCTTGCAGTTTAACCTGCACAATTATCAGGTCAAGGAAATATTTCTGGGTTAATTTATTTTTAGTCAAATGGGAGGGAGGAATGGTAAAACAGAAATTCGATGTTAGGAAGAAGGGTTTCAGACATTGTGAAAAGGAACAAATTTAACTAAGAATTTCTTCTTTAATTGCTACCTCCTACACCCTTCTTTAAAATGCAAATGAATCTACTTAAGTGAATTTATTTAAAAGGGCTAACACGTGAGATCAGTCTTATTTGAAGAGACCTGAGAGAGATTAGAGCTATAATACCTGTAGATAAAATATCATGACAAAAATATGTTCTTGTGGTTTTCATTCTCAGAGGTGAGGTTTTTTTCCCTTCATGCAGCACATTTGCCAATGATATAAGTGTCAGCAGAAGTCGGTGTGGCATCACAACAGCAGCATGAGAAAGTTACCTTGGCATTGCTGTAAACACCAAGATTCTGATTCTAGCAAGAAAAATTATGGGCACCTATAATGTGGTGCTACCCATTACACTTTTAATACTTTTGTCTCTAGGCTGTTGCCTGTGAATTTTATATATTTAAAAATTAGGATATACAGTAGGTGCACAAATGTGCAACAGTCTTATGAAACAGCAACAGAAGAAGCAGCAGAAGCCATAGCAGAATTGTGACTATATTTTTTTTCTCCTTGGTACAAATATAGCTTCTTACCCAGCATTACTCATTGGGACTACTATGTTGGGCTATTTTCAAGATACCTAAAGGCAGAACTGCTGTGATTTCTGTAAATACACTCTTTACAAAATAAAAACTGACTTTTGGTCTAGACCAGAAGTCTCCTTATGAAGCATCTACCTACAGAAAGTTTAGAAAAAATATATTTCTACAAAAGAAATTTCATCCTAAATTTTTCAGCTTTACTGGTATTTTGAAACAGTGTGGAAAGTGTGTCCATGGGAAAACTGGGAAAAGTAAAGATTAATAGAAAATTATGTTAAAAAAGTAGTGTCTATATATTCTTCTTTGATTTTTTCATTTGATGTAGAGAGCGCAAAAAGCCTTTCCTGGTCCTGATTTGGGCTTTTTTGTAAAAACCTCTGGGGACGATGCTGCAGACACCTAAGCAACTTAGTCTGGTGTTTTGTTTTCCTTTTAAAAATTTCTCCCAGCAGTTTCACCCAGAGCTCGCTGATGCAATTGAAGCCTTTGCTTCTAACTATATTCAATGAGGACAAAGAGAATGTTTTACTCCTTTTCTCTTTGAAGGTCTTTTCTGCATATTTGGAGATGATTATCCTGTTTTCCTTCAGTCTTTTGGTCTCTAGACTAAACAGTCTCAGCTCTTTTAGGGATTATTCTGATTTCATAATGTCTGGTTGCCATTTTTGGAATTTGAACAAACTCAACATATGTATAGTGATACTAGGTTGACCGAACAGAGTCTTTAAAATGTAAATATGTTTTACACAGTAATATCTCTTGATTCTAGTGGAAGAAATTCCTGTTGGCTAATACTTATAGAAATAGCAAGGAACATATTGAGGGAACTAACATGAGTAGCACTGGCCAGTGGTTTATCATATCAAGCTGGTGAGTCATAACTATATTTTTTACTTAGCAGAGGTCAGCCCTTGGACGATATCAGTGCTTAGCTCAAAATTATTCGATGACCAATACACACATGATTTTCCAAAAGAAAAAAAGAGCTAGTCCACATCTTATTTCTGTATGGTCTTGTGTTTCTGATGTAACAACCATTATGAAAACTCCTGAAGAGATTTTGCAAGTGGTGTCTACCTCCCTCGCAAGAGCCGGGCTGGAATGATGACATGGACCCTAAAAACCTTAGCTTTTGTGCTTATTTTAAAATCAGGATTTGGATGCTGCACAAGCCATTTGATACTGGGAAGCAGCCTTTTTCCAGGGGGATTGAGTACGCACATAACAACTTAAATCTGTGGAAATGAATCAACTGAGTCAGCTGCCGATGACTGCAAAAATGGCCTGGATGTCATTTACAGTTACCTTTTTAAAGGGGAGCTTGAAATTAGGAGAATTATAGCAAAACTGTCATTGAGGAGAGAGCAACTGCCTGGAATTCGCAATGCAAACCTATTATCCCTTATGCAGAAGGAAGATAAGTGGGGGAAAAAAATTAACAGCCATAAGAGTTCTCTCTGAGCTGTAGTTTCATCTTATTTATTGTTGCTATTTATTTATATATATATGTATTTAAAAGCTTAAGTTACTTGTTAGCTATGCATCAAGCTAACCCCTATAAATGCATGTTTTATTGCAGCTGCTACAGCTTTTAATATTGTTTGTTATTATTCTCTTAGTGCCTAGAAACTAGAGCTATGCTTTAAAGCCCCATTGTACAAGCCTCTGAGCAAGTGACACAACAACAGATGCCACCTCAGAGGGCTCAAAACACAGGATTTTGAAAGCATGGAGCATAGGAGCAAATAGGCATCAGGAGGGATGGGTGGGGTGGCAAGACAATGTAAACGTCAGCATGTTTACTTGAAGAAGCAAGCTTTGCAGCAGAGATAGGTGTGTTGTTGCAGAACACAGGGAGAGGTCTTTATCTTCCTCTTCTTATTTGTGCTTTGTGTCACTTTGTAGCTTCATCTGAAGCCCCATCCTCTGCCTGGCTCTTCCTGGGCTCCTCACTACCACCATTAGAGCCAGTGATGGAAAGAAGGCAAATGATTTCCAATAGGTTCTTTATTTACCTAACACTGCTGGGGAGTCTTGCACAGCTGGAGAAAAACAATGATACAAATAACTTAGATTAAAATTACCAGCGTCTGTGTTGAGCTATGAGTATCTATTCCATAAAAAACAAACAAACAAAAAAAAACCCAAACAAACAACCAAAAAACCAAACCAACAAAAAAAACAAACTCAGAACCATTAGCAAAGGAATATAAAGCCTTCACAGCATTAAAAGATCAAAGGAAAAAGAAAGAAAGAAGAAATAGGTACCTAGCTGGTTAACAAATGCAGACTGAAAAAACAGACAATCCAGCTGAAATAAATCATAGAGAATCTGCTGAAATAAATCATAGAGAATCTACTCTGCTTTTTTCACACTGTGGAAGTTCTAGCCTGAATTCTTCCTTCAAGTTTCTCATGACGGAAGAAGAGATGATTTATTAGCTACTCTTGACCTGTCTGAATCTTTGAAAGTTAGAACCAGCATCCTGGTATCCAGTGACTTTCACAGAAATGTACATTCCCTCTTTTACACTTTCTGGTGTAAAGTCAAGTCCTATTGCAAATCTATTGATTGTTGCTCACTGTTCTATTCAAAAGGATTTTGTATACATGTCTATGCATGTTCTGGATTCATGTCCTACCTCAATAAGCCTTTCCAGGGCCTGAGATCAGCTGAAGTGGTTTCAGAATTAGTTAGTGAACAGGAAAACATAACAGGTACTGGTAAATTGTGATCTCAACAGGGGCTCCCATCTATGCATTTAATCCACTTCATCACTCCTCTTACCTCTCTCCAGGACCCAGTAAGGGTTTTGATTGAACAAAATAAAAAAAAAACAGTTACAGAAGTGCCACTTCATTAGAGAAGATGTGGATGTCCCTGCTTTGGTTTTGTTCAAGGACATGTTGAGCTGGACTTTAAGGAGCCTGGTCTAGTGGAAGGTGTTCCTGCCCATGGCAGGGAGGCTGGAACTACATGATTTTTAAGGTCTTTGTCTTCCCAAGACATTCTGTGTTTTAATTATGCCCATTGTATGCTTAATTTTTGGATCTGGAGTTAAGGTCATCTCTTCAGTTAGAAAGGAGGCAACAAGAAACAGCAGGTCAATGAGATCCAGCTGGGCCACAATTAAACTTTAAGAGTATTGTCTGTGGTTTTGGAGGTTAGTATTTGCACTGGGCTGAATAGCACAAACTTCGGATAGAATCAGTATGTTTTTGATTTGAACTTTTTATTTCCCCCAGAAAATATGTAGATAGCATACTCTTTAAAGTGTGCTGAAAGTGGCTGGGATTTTCCACCCTATTTATCATGCTTCCTCTAGTAGTCAAAAGTACAGGGGCTTCCCAGACTTCATTTTTATCATATAGAAGCTTACCATGTTGAAATATGCACTTTTGTACGTTTGTGGAGCTGAGGTACTTAAAAAGACACACTCAATATTTCCAGCTGATTTTTGTTTACATCAAAAGACCTCATGGAAACTGGAGATATCAGATATCCCAATTTAGGTGTTCGCATGCAACATTAATATAGAATTTATATAGGTTGGAAGGGGCCTTAAAGACCATCTAGTTCCAGATGAAGAAAAGGTATCAAACCCCAATCTCTGAAGATCAAGACAATACACTCTGTGGACTTGGTAGGCATCTCCTAAAGCACAGTCCAAATTGTGTGAACAAGATAACACCCTGGAAACCTTGGCAGTCAATTTATGAGCTGTGACTTGGGAAACTAGTGGCATTGGAGATGTTCTGGGCTATCCCAACTGATCTCAAGCGGCCATTCCAGAAAGGTGGAGATCTCCCACGTACCCGAGATAGGCAGATGATTTCAGTATCAGAAATTATGATGATTCCTGCACTTAGACACATGAATTGAATTGTATCTTGTTGCTTGCAATGATTCTCTCTTCATTTGCTGAAATTTCAAGTACCTAGCATACAGATAGACTCTTGTCTATACTGTAGGTAGATAACAGATACCTGGAAGTAGTTAGCTGAATCCAATGTCACACTAGGAGGTAGGCAGAACTGCTTTAGTTTATCATAGGAAAAGAGCCTCCACTTGAGAGGAAAGAACAGCTGTTTATCCACTGAAGAGTTGACCAACAATTAAAATTAAGCAATAACAGAGAATTCAAATATATATAACAGTTTAATGCAAAAGGCAGATAGACTTGGATAATCCAGTATTATCACAGCACCATTGCTAACCTGAGACACTTACAATTAAACCAGAACCTGAACCCCTACACCCAGTCCAGAGACCAAAAAAAAATCATCCAATTCAAATGAAAATAATGTTATTTACCACTAAAAGACAAATTGTTGGATACTGCCTAGAGTTACTTGGACTGACCTGGTTGCGTCCTTGAAAATAACTGACTTTGCAGCAGAAGATGACAAAAAAACACCCAAACTGTTTGTGAGGAAGACAGGATTAAATTCCTTGAACTCTCCACTGATCAAAGCTTTTTCCCCTCGTGAACATCCAAGCTTCTCTGAAAATACATCTTTTTAGAGCAGCTATGCCCATACCAATATTTCTTTTCTTTTCAATATAAAGTTGAATTATGCTAAATTATAGAATAAATGAAAATAGTAGAGAAAGAGACTGCAGACTACTAGCTTAGGTTAGATAACTAATATTTGGAAGGTGGCAAGGTCAATCTCATCCCATATTGAGATTTGGATTTTTTTATTCAGAGCATCTAACTTAGGACTGGTTCCCCATTTCAATGTATAATGAGCATGCTAGCACCTTAGAAGACTTAGAAATCTGCTCCTTTGTGCTGCAGTTCATTCTCTGTTCAGTCTGGACAATCTGCCAGATAAAACTGTTTTTACCTCATAACTGTATTGTAATGGTTGAATTTGTTAAATGATAAATATTAATGTAATGGAGACTACCATGGTACATTGGCCAGGTGGCATCATGAATTAATATGAAAATCAATGCAAATATCATAATAGAGTATGTTCTAACCTGGAACATTGTTTGACTTCTGCAGGTCATGGTAGGAGACAGAGAGATGCCATAAGTCTTTAGTCTCATGATCTTCGTCTTTCTTTGCATTACTGTTAAATTACTGCATTACTTTTCATTACTGTTAACTCTCAGCATCAATTTCGGTTTGACTCCACTTTAAGTCCTCTGCATAGGTAATCAGTTAAAATTGCTGTCAGTTTCGCTACTTTTTTCCTTACCCTAATTCTGAGTCATCTACCATTTTTGTAGCATCTGAAGGAGAGTGGAAAGAAAAGACTATTTCATCTTCTGTATAATTGTACAACTTTAGCAGTGCAGTTCCTTTATCTACTCCTTTCACTCCTCCATATCCAAGTGAGGCGTACAAATGTTTGCAAAGGGTTTTCCTATTTTCTTGGCTACTTCTCTTGGAATTATAGAACCTAACACATTTGAGATTCTTTACTTCTACATTTTTCAGTTGTTTTGGTTACCTTGGGACCTCATCTGAGTAAATATGAGATCTTTTTACCATTCTCTTCCTGTTCAAAAAACACCCAACTGAAATCTGTCTGTCTCTCAGACCACAGAATCATTTCTGTTGAAAAGACCTCTAAGATCATCATATCTATCTGTTAACCATGTTCACCAATAAACTGTGTCCCCAGGCACAATTTCCACACACCTTTAGAACACTTCCAGGGATGGTGATGTCACCACTTCCCTGGACAACTCTTCAAATGCCTGACCACCCTCTCAGTGAGGAAGTTTTTCTTAATATAAGTATTCCATGACAATACTTGAGGTAATTTCTTCTCATCCTGTCACTTGTTATCTGTAAGAAGAGACTGACCCAACATGTTGGTACAATGAGATGTGTTACCTCATTTGTGATAAGTGGTGGAGACTCTCAGTGCCATAAAGGTAAATTTTACTTGTGCCCTTCACAGGTAGGGCAGAACAGCATGTTGCAGCATTTGGTTGATAAGAGATGACATCTCATGGAGATGGTATTCTTCTACTTTCCAAGTCTGGGAATATACACAGTATTCTAGTATGTTTTGTACTTATTCACTTGGGTAGACGGTGTTGGAGAAAGCCATAAATGAGGCTTATTACAGGAGAAATCTATGTTCTTTCTTATATCATTATTTTATATTTTATAATCATTCAACACAGACATCCCAAAAGCTGGCATACAAGTCTGCATTTTTTGACCATTACATGACACACTGTTCACAAAATGACTGAAACTATACATGTTAGAGATGCTATATTTTCTATTTCAGCTGATTACCAGTGAAAATTTAAAGGACACTGTCATAAATCACCTCCACTCATGTATTTTTGGAAATATGTTTCTGGGAATGATTTCAACAAAAAGACAAAAATCCTGCATATAGATAAAAAGCGCATACACACACACACACACACACAAGGAGAAAGAGAAGAGGAAAAACATACAACAAAAAATTCCCAATCGAAATGCAGTTGCCAATGTTGCTCTCCAAAAAAAATATTATATTCCCTTTTAAATTTGCCTTGGAAACTTTAGGACCTGAGCTTGATAGACCCAGCTCAATTCTCAACCATTCCATTTTCATTATATGTGACAGGGTTGTACAATTTAATCAGTATTCTCTCTTGGGAAGGTGGTTTTTTTTTTTTTTTTTTTTTTTTTTTTTTTTTTTTTTTTTTTTTTTTAAGTTCCAGAGAGAGGTAAAGGCAGGGCTGTGATACACCATAAGGATAGGAAGCACAGCAAATTGAGGGAGACAAAAATACACTCTTCTGTGGTCATTTTCTTCTTCTTTTCTTACAGTCAGCACATCAATCCAAAATTGGAGAAGTTATAAGCTTAACAACTTTAATACTGCATTTTCAAGATTTTTCTCTGTGAATGGCAGAGCTCACAATGATTTGATTTCTTGGGGATTTCGTCTTGTAGTGCGTCTGTTTTCCAAGAAAATCATGTAACTGCTGCCAGGTGAACTTACCTTACTGCCCTCCAGGGAAACCTCATGGAAGAGAGGTTGGCCTAATGCCTTGGCAGTGGGAAAATCTTCATTTGATGTTCATGACCTATTAGGCACCAAAAAATTCACTCTGAGATCAGTGAGGTGCATGGTCCCTGCTATCTGCTGGGGTGTGGATTGGGACTGATGGTCTTCCTGTGATTAGAGCAAGCTGTCTCACAACATGGGGGGAACTGGAATAACTGGAAAAGTCAGTTGGTGTAGTTATTGGTGTTGATTTTGTCTTCTTGGGCTTCTGCTGCTTACTTCTGTCTGGTTAAATGTGCATTTAATACACATATTTCAGTTAACAGGAGGAGATGCATGACCCCTTCAAAGAGAATTTTTCTGTAGTTGGTCTGCTGGGTTTAAAAATGCAATTAGCTGAACATCTCCACTGTATGAAATCCCTAACAGTAGACCACATCAGAAACTGAGCAGAGGAGAAAGGATGTCCCTTCTCAGGAGACAAGCAGGGAAAAGGCAGAAAGAACAAGAGAAAGATGATGATACAACTACCAGTGGACATAGGGGAAGATTGTAGTGATTGTAACAAAACAGAGCTGAAATTATTTTTCATTAAACTACATGCACAACTTGCAGAGTTGGAAGTCTGGCCCCCATCTTTCCACCTCCTTTTCCTCCCACCTGCTGATGTCACTTTGATGCTGGAACACAGGTAGCAGGGCTGAAGCTGATTGCTGATTTCTTGGCCAGTCCTTTTGACCCTTGTTGCCATAGGTCTAACACATGTTCCCTTCCTTCAAGCCTTTCTACTTCCTCAGCAAGTGCTCTTCCAAAATATTTACAACTGTATTTAACTACCAGCATTTACAAGCGTATTTAACTACCAGCTTAACATAATTTCCTTATTCTTTTAATAAATCTGCAGTGCTACTCCAGCCCTCTGATTGGACAATTCTTGAGAAGTTTGCTTGAACTTCTTTTCATTACAATTTTTCACTCTAGAAATTTTGAGTAATTCTTTCTAAAGTGCTTTTTAGTAACAGAGCAGCGAATGAGAATTTATTTCCCTTTCCAAAAGCAATTAATAAACAAAGAGAAGATATTGTTTTCCTACTAAATCAATAGATTAATAGAATGTTCTTTTCCTGACAGCTGTAAAAGAAACATGAATTAATGCAATGCTACTTCTCAGAAAATAAAATAAAACTGTTATTGTCACTTGATCTAATGCTACTTGATGCTACATGTACAGACCTGGGGGCAACTCCTGGACTCTGTAGAGGACAACAATACTTGCTGTGGCAAATGCAAAAGTGCCTTTTTAGGGAATAGTTTAAGTAATACATCTGTGTATGAGCTGTGTTTGCTAATAAATTGAATTAATTGGTCAATTCAGAAAAAGCCATCTTATACTGTCTGTGGTTCAATTGATGGAAACAGAAGTTGAGGTAAAGAAAAACAGTAAAGCAACATACTGTTTTGGGAACTTGGGGCTCTTTAGAATGTTTGCTGTGATTCCAAGTGAAGTGCATGGCAAAGGATGTGCAGAACAGGAATGAGGGCATGGGAAGCATAAGGACAAAACCAGTTCAGGATGAAAGCAGAAAACAGAATCAGATATTCATTGACCATACTTTGATGTTAAAGTGCACTGGAAAGAGACTTTGAAAGGGGAAAAAAATTGTGTTTTAGTGGAAAATCTACTGTCATAGCACTGAGAGGTGTTAAAGGGCAAGGACGAGAGAGTACAATCTTTAAAGTCAAAATTGGAGTCTTGAAGCAATAACAGGAGGCAATCACGTTCAGTAAAAAAATCAGGGACATTACTAAAGAGCGCCTAAAAACTATCTGCATGTCATATGAACTAGAAAATAGGACCAGAAAGTAAAGAAAGAATCATAAAGAAACAACTACTTGTGTCCACAGTAAAGAAAAATATCAAATAATAAAATTACATCAGTAAACTTTTTTTTAAATTCTTTGGACTTTTTTTTTTTTTCTTTTGAAACCCACTACCTAGAGTGAGAATAATTCCCATGCTCAGATAATAAAAAATGTTCCTTAGCAGAATAGCTAAGAGCTTGGTATAAATTAACTATCAAAACTTGACAAAGAGACAAAGACCATGCAGACAGGGCAAAAAAATGCCTGTAATCAGTATGCAACTGCTACAAAGGCTGGCATACAGTTGGGATGCAAAAGGAGGAAGAATCAGATTCCATTTTGATGTGGGTGTAAAAGGGGAAAAGCAAACCAAGAGCTCTGCAGTTTGGAATTTTGTTTTTTGAAAGGCTAAATGCTTCAAAACCTTCTTGAATTCCACTGTAGGAATGCTGTCAATAAGAGTTGATATGTTTCATTAAATAAACAGCAGATATAATTCTCCACTCTGATTTTAACCTGTTTTCATTGCATACTTAAATACAAAGTAAAACTGGAGAGTGACAAATACCACCCCCCCGCCCCCCGCAAAACAACCAACCAAAAAAAATCCAAACTAAAAAAAACCAAACGTATTTTGAAGTGGAAAACTCTAAGCACTCCAATGCAGTCAAACTGAAATCTTTGCATTTGCCAATGTACCCCTCAGTCAGGGCACAGCCTTTGCCCTCAGTTTTCACCATCCTGTGATCATTTCAGAGTAAAACATCAAAGGCAACAGGATTTCTCCTTGAACAGCCTGAAGCAGCTCCTTGCTTGCTTCTCAGTGTCTCTAACCCCACCCAGAGGCATGAAACCTCTTCTGGTTGTGCCATAAGGAACTTACAGAACTAGTCAAAGGTTCTGCCCCAGTTCTCTGATGTATGGAACCTTTTGAGCCTCAGCCTCAAATAGCTTCTTGTTTCTCATTACCTTATTTGGGGGTCAGATCTGAATTCCACAATAGAAAATGATGCCAAAATGGGATGTGGAATAATGTGGGTGACGACCGAGGAACCAAGGTTGCTTGGTTGACTGCCCCAACCAAAAGCAGCAAAAATTATGAAGTTTTCTATTTAAAAATTGTATCATATAGGAAAACTAGAAAAACAAAAAAAGGGAAAACAATGTGAAGATTACATTTAGGGACCACAACATCTACGAGAGTGGTTCTACTACAGTAGTTCAACTACAATAACATTTCAACACTAGTTTCATGATAAACCCAAACTTTAACTATAATCACATAATCAGTTTCAACTTACACCCAAAGATGAGAAGAATTTCTAAAAGGACACAATGTAGGGCAGGCAAAATTTCAGTCAAAATACTCCATTTTAGAGAACCCAAATTACAACAAAGCAATGAAATATGTACAACTGCTGTGCCCATCCTGTCCTGTGTGAGGGAACTGTGGAGAGATTTTTCTCCAAAATGCTAATGAAAGAGATTGATTGGGGTGCACTTGGGAGGAAAATATGCAAAATAAATCACCAGGAAGCTGCAATCAAAGCAGCCAGGGCTGTGATGCTGTGGGTGCTGCTCCCTGCATCACTTACTCTGCAGCCACACAAGCTCCCTGATGCCATTCATTGTGTGTCACCACACTGCTGGACCAGCAACACCAGAACCAGGCTGGAGACAGGCACGAGGTGGGCAGCAGAAACTGATGCAATTTCTTTCCCCCAGAAGATACCAGAAGGAAATAATTTGACAGAAACCTGAAAATAATCTTCACGTAAAGGCAGTGACTGAGGAAGTTGCAACTTATCTGCTTTCTGTGTGCTCTTTCCATTACCATGTGATTTGTTTACATCTGCTCAGGATACCTCCATGTCTCCACTGGAATTAAGATTTGCCTGGTGAAAGCACATAAAGGGTGACCCGCTTACAACTGAATAAATCAGGATATTGATAAGGAGATGGTCAACAGAGGTGGGAGGATACAGCAGTGTCCATATGTGTGTATATATGGAGGAGAAATACTTAAAATACATTTTGGCAACTTGGCATGTTGCAATAGTGACCCCAAAAATTACAGAAAAGGGAATTTTAAATACCAAAAATTGCAAGAAATTCCCACTGATTAGAAGACATGACCAGCTGAATGCTAAGCAATAATAAAGTGTAGAAAAGGTTTTATTTTATACTTTTGGCAGTATGTTCCCCTGTTTCCATTTTAATGAGGATCTTCATATGTTCATGCTTAAATTGACTCACCATTTTTTTTCCCTCCTACCTAAAATTCTACTGAGTTTACAACTACAAGCAGAAAATTTAATTTTGTTTACTCTCAGCTCTTGGAGTACCAGTAATTAGCCACAACTGGGAATGGTACAACTGAAATAACTACTTCTTTGTGTATTTTTATTTGTCCCTTTTATCAGGCTATTACTCTCCAAAGGTTTAGGACATTGTGGCAATAACAAAAAGTGTTGGTTCATTTATAGGCCATGTGAATAAGTGTTCATCCAGACCTCACAATCAAGAAGATGAGGGAATCCTCCCACTTCTAAGATCACGCATATCATGCTACCTACAGCATCCTCTGCCCACTTCTTCAAAGCAGCCATCTACCAAGGAGGGCTGAAAAGCCATTTCTCAGTGCAAGTAAACAGCTCCCAGCACTTCAGAGCAGGATACGGAAGTGGTCACTTTGAGAATTTGATACTGAACTTAGGAAAGAACATTCCTTTTTGATTGCTTTAAAAATGTCTGTATTAAGAAGACTAATTTTTTTACCGTATCATTTAATAAGGATGGAATCAGCCTTGCAATTTCTGACAGAAAAATGTATTTTTGTTTCGTCATGCAGCAAATACAAGCTCTGTTGCTGTGCTGTCTCCTGCACTTTATATATCAAAAAAACCCCACAGCCCCATGGAACCACTATGATTCCACCACCACAGCAATGGGCTTGGATGCAGTGAAAAATTCCAAAAATGCTATTCTTCATTCAGCCTCTGCTTGTGCAGCCATTGGGTCTAGTGATGGCACTCGTGAGGAAGGTGGTTTTGCTCTGTTGTTTCAAACATTGCAGCATTTTGTGATCTGAGATGGGTAGTGGAAGTAATCTGCTACCTCTATACCCAGTTTGGTGCAGGAGAGACAATGGTTGCTTTAGTTTGTTCCACAGATCTCAAATAATGCACAGATACAAACTAATGAAGCTATGGCACACCCAGATAAAGTATGTTTAAACTTCAATGCTGTTAGAAACGGGACATGTACAACTCAAACACATTATGCTTAGCACAACATTTTCCTGCTCAATTGAAAGGGAATAAAGGAAAAACATGGTAACTATTATTGCTACGCAGTAATACCTTGTCAGCTTAAGGTAAAGGATTGCTTTCAGTGTGTGTGCTTTATTCCTTAGGAGCAAAATCCTGACCAGTTTAAGGTTGTGCTTAGTTTTAAGTGTTTCTTACTAATTCAGATACCTCATTCCTGTATTGAACAGGAATTAATGTTGCTTTATCAAAGCATTTTGTTCTTCTGCCAAATAATGTTAAATCTAGTTAGTATGGAGGTAAAAAAAAAATCAACCCCAAAATTCCATTAATTTTCTTCAGGTGTCTCGATTTCATTTACAGTGTCATTTTTCTCAGTGATGATGCAAAAGAAATAAAGCCTTGGTTGCACATTTCACTGCCCTGTTTCGTCTCTCCCTGCTTTCGTCCTGATTTACAGTTTTTGGGGTTATCCCACTGCAATTACTGCATCCTTCAGCACTGGGGAACTGGAAGAAAATGCAAAACCGCCCTGTAAAGAATGACTGGTGTTAAATTTCTTTCTATGGAGACAGAGATAAAATTTGGCATGTGAGGCATCTTAGCTGGGAATGACTGTTCTAACTTCATTAAGCTATGAATACTGGATTCAGATGGGAAATGATGCCTCTTTAAGGGAACTTATAATCACTAATGCAGCTTTTTCCCTAAAGGAAAATTTGTATGACAAATAGCTTGCAAGATAAGTGAGGTATTTCTATGGTAATTCTATGTTGTCCTCCACCATCCAAAGGCAAGTGCAGGTAACAAGAAGGGAGATGAAACACAAGTCTGACATTTCAGCACATTATTAGCTACGTGCAGGACATGCAAAATATCCTCAAAATACAGAAAGTCTCTGCTTGGAAATACAGCCTGAATGCTTCTGTTGAGTTATGCCTTACATTTTAAGATCACTTCCCTCTCTCACTGTGCTATTGCCATTTTCAATTAAAGGCACTTTATGCTAAAACATCAATTTTTCAGTTTCTGTTCCCTGCCAATCACTTTTCTCTCACAGCAGTTAACATCTGTTTTCTGTCTGCATTGCTTTTTTAAAAAAAACTAATCGTGAGTTTGGACAGTATTCCCAGTGCAGATATCCTTTCCCATCTGAAACATAGTGGAAAATCAACTCTGGCTCAGAGGGTCAGATTTCTCTATTATGATAAGAAAAATGGAAAGTCCAGACATAAACATGCCTGAACTTCAAGTGCATTTTGTTTTCCCAGTGTTGTTCTGGTGTTACATGAATTTTAACTCTACTGATTCCAATAGAATTATTTCTGGCTTATACTATCTTAAGGGAAAGGAGAAATTAATGCAAAAGAAAAAAAAAAAGAAAAGAATTGAGATACTTTGATACCTCTGTGGTCAAACCTTAAAATATTTTCTTGATACTTAGCAATCCAATGTTTTATTAAAATTTTATGCTGCTTTGAATCAAGTAAAAACTAAATATAGTATTCCAAAACTGGCATATATACACAGAGTTAGGCCATAGTTTTTTCCTCTGCATTCAAGATAAACAAAATCTGTATCATTTCTTTAACTTTTTTTTTTTTTCTCCAGCTATTATATTCTTTTAAATTGGCAGTTCCAGTATGCTACTTAGAAATTTAAAATTTGTTTAAAGAAAACTTTTAACTCTTTGTTAGTGTCTTTTTCTCTTTCTTTCTCACAAGCATATGCACCAATACATAGGATATCTCAGTCACATCAATTATGAAAATGAAATGAATATGATATATATGATGACTGTACAGTATATGTGATGAATAAACTTATTAAAATAAATAATAATAATGAATAAACTTAATCTATCAAAAGAATGTCAAAATTCATAGCAGACAAAAATTCTAGGGCAAATTAAAATCGTCCTGCCTCCTCCTTGAACCAAGTTCTGTCATTTAAGTGTTGTAATTTCTCACCTTTTTGATGCTGCCAGAGTCAGGTAAATCCACAAACATCGTATTAGTTCTAGACCAGAAATATATTTTAACACCTCACCTCCGTATTTCTCTTTTGATTACTGAGTTACACACATGCTCTTTCAGATGTGACCCACATCATATTTTGTTTGGGATACTAAGGCTACTTTCTCCATGCTTACACAATTACCTATGTGATTTTTTTTCTCATCTATGAAAAAAGAAAAATGGTTAAATAACTGGTGTGGTGTCCTCTAACACTAAGAAGTAAAATCATATCTTCATAATTTGTAGAAATAAAACTATGTATCATTCAGTTTGGAATAAACTGACCCAAAACCCAGGGTTTCTTTGCTCAGGAGATTGTATCAGAAGAGAAAAGGATATAGCTACAGCAAAATGCTGGCCCAACAGGAATTTTGAGATCAAAACCTGTATTGCTGAATAATATAAGGGACCAAATAACTCTGGCTGGCTTGAGTCCACACTGCTCAGGAGTAGCTCCCTCCAGATGAGACCTTCTTTGTGTGGATGTAATTGGAGCACAGCAGAGAGCCTGGGAGAAAGCTAGCACCTTTTCCATGAGAGGAGTAAAGGTCCAGCCTTTCTCATTAGCTTTCTGCATAGCGGTTCAGAGGTAGCCTTCCACAGTGGGTCCTTCCAGTGTGCAAATCCCAGAGAGCCCAGAAAAAAAATAAAAGGCAAATTGGCCTCTGTACCTCTCAAGTTGCACTCAAGTTGCCAGAGACTCCCAAATGATCCCATTGCAGCACTGCCAGACAAGGAACTGGAAAGAACACTTGACTCGGTAACAGAGAATGTGTGATTTATGTACAGTCTAATCCAATATTAACAAAAATGCAATCTTGGCAGTTTGAAAACTAAGGGGAAAAAAAGGGAAAAGGTGAAAAGAGCAGAGTATCTGTCGATCAAAAGCACAAGAGGTGAACAGTCAAGACAGATGTTGTCGTATGTGAGAGAGGTCACAAAGATTTTTCAGAACAGCTCAGGATCTGTAGAAGTTGAAAACATACCTACCTTAAAGCATTAAAGATGCATGAGAGGAAAACAGAGAAGAAAATAAGAGAAAGGAGGTCCATTACACCAGAAACATACTCTATTTCCACGTTTTACATGTGACTGGGAAAGGGCTTCAGGCTCTTTGTTCATAGCACTTCTCTCTACCACTAAACTCACCGCTGACAGCTGGATTTTTTTGTTCCATATGACCCTGAGCAGGTAGAATGATTTGGACTGTGCTTATATTAAAATGAGATTTCCCTTCCTAAAGCTTCTGTTTAGGCTTTAACTCAGGTTCTCTCATATTCAAATGTTTTCAGTGAGCTTTTGCCTCTGTGGCTTAGTTTTCCTTTCTTGGAAGGAAAGGTCCCTTAAGATCAGGCTTGTGGAGACTTAGAAGCTCTGAAACAAAAGGTTGGTGTTGGGCACAGACACATGAGTTCAGAGCAAATCCATTAAACCTTATTTTCCATGAACTTGTGTCTTAGACCTAACTCACTGCCTTGGTAGTTGAAATAACAGAAGACAATAGGAAAGCTTTGACATGGCAAAAGCTGTTGGTTTTGTTTGTTTGTTTGTTTGTTTGTTTTGGTGTGGGGTTTTTCGTTTTTGTTTTTTTTTTTGTTTTTGTTTTTGTTTTTGGTTTTTTTTTTTGGTTTTTTTTTGTTTTTTTTGTACGGCATTATGTGTGCATTTTCTGGATTATAGCATGATTAGGAGATACTTTCATTGCAAATTATCCAGCAGCTTGGATAAAATATTTGACTTTTCAAGGGATGAGCCAGTCAGGTCATTAAGTGTAGACCCAGCTCCAGACTGCAGGTACCTAAATTTGGATGTCTCAATATGCCTACAGGAGAGTGGGGTTGCTAATTTCTCATTCCACTCAGTGGTAACCAGCACAATGAAAGGAGCCTAGAGAATTGCTCATCTCACTCTAAGGCAGATGCACTTAGCTAGGCTCCACTGACTGCATTAACTAGCTCCCAATTAGCTAGAAAACTGAATTAGGTGTCTAGTTCAACACCTGCTCCTAGATGTCTACAATCCAGAGCTAAATCCCAGGCCAACAGTGTGATGCTGCAATTAAAGTGACATAAGTGTACTGATGTTTAATCAGTGAGATCATCCTGTTCTTGCAAAAGAATAGAAGAGATTTCAAATTATTACAAGGTTTACCACTGCTATAATAACTGCAATAGGACTGCTCTGCATTTAACCTAGTAGAAGTAACAAGTGCTTAATTAAGGCTTAAGCAAATCTGATCATCTATGCAATTGATATATTAAGAGAATAATGAAGATTATGGTCCACAATGCCAGACAGAAAGTATTGGGAAACTTTAAAGAAAAAAGTTTCCTTAACATAGTTCTGGCTGTGGGGGTAAAACAACACTCACAACACCCTGTTTGCAAAGCCATCAATAATGGATGGAGAATGGAGGTCAAGCTGCTTTTGGCATTGAAAAATGCTGAAACCCACCTGACTAACCAACCTCAAAGTCAAACTTCCTGTGGAAAGACAATGTTTCCTGACAGAAACCAACACTGGTGAGGATGTTGCAGACAAAGTATCAACATCTATATCTATATCTATATCTGTATATACATATATATATGTACAGTGTTGTATATGACTTCTTAAATTAATTTTTAGAAGATTTGTAATTAATCATTAGAATACTTATTTCTTAATTTAACTTTCCTTGGAGCTCTTCTATGCTTCTAGAAAAAAAAAATTCAGGCTTTCCTTTGCCTTCCTCCTAATCTGTACATCAACTGGTATTTTCTGATTATAGTGTTCGTGGCAAAAGAAGATTGAGCATTTCTGATCTTTGTTTAAGTAGGTGATATACTTCTAAAGGGCAAGAGTGAAAGCATGAAAATTTCCATAACTACAAGTTTTTGGTTTAGAGCAAATGTTAGTATATACATTTGCAATATAGTTTTCTGAAAAGATGAAGCTGGGATTGTGCATTTACTCATTCAGGGCAGATACAGCTCTTTGGCTTTCAGTTTCTCTTTTTCATTGTCAGTGGATGAAGTATAAAACAGGAAAATAATTCTGACCAGTTTAGAACAGAAAAATAGAGAGAGAAACATACAGCTGTAGAATGAAGGGAATACTCTAGTATATATTTCTGTTACAATTTAGGCTTTCGGTGACAGAGAGAAAAAACAGCACAGTCCTGGAATAAAATATCAAAACCAAAGAATGTAAGCCATAAATTGTCCTTAGACTAATTTTAGTCTGGAGGGTTATTAATGGTATTTTAAAATCTTGATCAAAACCACTAAAAACTCTGGATTTTTCACTTTTAAATTGCAGTTAATGTGTTCCTATAAAAATTGATTGTTTTCTAGGGAGCTAAGATAAATAATGCAAATAAGACCAAACAAAGAATGCAAAAGGGATCACACAGACAGTCAGCAGCATTTTTAGTGCAAATTCTGTTTTGTTTTGCTTAGCTTGTGGACAAAATTAAAGTATTTGTGGGGATAGGAAGGAAGGAAGGAAGGAAGGATGGAAGGAAGGATGGAAGGAAGGAAGGAAGGAAGGAAGGAAGCTATATCTGTACCTCCTCCACACTGGTGACAGGATTTAACAGGTAAATTCCAACTGCACTCATTCTGGTCATGGCAGACCGAAAACAGACACCTGGAAATCACTCTCTTGGAAGATGGCTGCGGGTTCATAATGAAGATGTAATGCAGAGCATGGTCACCATAAAGCATTGGGTTTTTTTTCCAGATCAATATACCAAGTATCCAAATTTAAAAGGAAACAAAGGTACCAGAACTGCAATTTGGTGTAAATGAAGAGATGATGTGGAGAGACACAAGAGGAATATAATAACCATAACTGTGAATTCAGAGATATTTATATCAGAATGATTTCATGGGGGCAGCATAGGAACATGAGAGTGTGATATCATAGTAATTTCTGGCTCAAGACTGTTTAAAAAGCAAGAATAAGTAAAGTGAGGCCTCCCAGCTTGGATTACACACCAACACAGAATCAAAGAATGGTTTGGATTGGAAGAGATCTTGAAGATCATCTGGTTCCCGTGTCATGGACAGGGACACCTTCCATCAGACCAGGCTGCTCCAAGCCCATTACAGCCTGGACCTAAACACTTCCAGGGAAGGGTCAACTACATTTTCTCTGGGCAACCCATGCCAGTGCCTCACCACCCTCAGTGAAGAATTTCTTCCTAATATCGTGCCCAAACCTACTCTCAGTTTAAAGCCATTCCTCCTTGTCCTATTGCCACACACCCTTGTAAAAAGCAAAAAAATATTCATCATTAAGGATCTAAGAAACTCCCTCAAGGAATCATTTTTTACGTTAAAACAAAAGTATTGGATTCTGTTTCTGAGTCTAGGTCAAGCTTTGACAACAGAAAATAAAAGTGGGGAAAAGAAATTGTCACAGGCTGCATAAATAGCCACTGAAGTGGGGTGTAGGTAGGGAGGCTCAAGACTCTCAGCTGCTTCATTGGCTACAAAGATGTCAGTCACAGTCATGGCCCTCCTGGGAAGATAGTAGTGCTGAGGTGCTTGTAGTGGGACATGCAGGTCTTCTTATAGACACATGAAATGTTCATATTCACATTATATACACATATGTATTCTATTATATTAAATATTTTATGTAATATAGAACTATATTAAATATAGTAGTCCCTGTACTGAGAAAGATGAATGACAAGGCTATTTTTTTATAAGCTCCTTTACTTCACAGAGGAGATAATGTCTGCCAGTCACCAAATGCACTGAAGTGCTTCATAGAGCAAGGAACACCACAGCAGCAACAGGTGAGATCAGTCCTTGTCTGAGCACTTCCCAGCTCAAGCCAGACTGATGCACATCCCCTATTACAAACAAAGAAACCAAACCAGCTGCTCACCTCATTTTATAGATTACATTTCTCCAGACTGGAAGACAACTGAGAAATCAAAGGGAGGAAAAAATGCAGAATCCTGAATGTTGTTATTTCCGTGTCACTTTGCACAGTGCTGTCTCATTTTAAAATTTGCAACAATTCCTGTTATTGATGTATTGCATGCAACTACCCCTTTCTGCTCCATTAGAGCACATTTCTCTGTTATACAGCTGTCTAAAATCTGCTTCTGCTTTAAAGACAGATGCAAACAGCTGTTTAATGAATCTGTCATTTCCTTATCTTCTCCATTTCTGCAGGCTGATTATTTCTAAGTGCTGCACTGTCTTTTAGAGACAATTCTTGTAGGAAGAATAAGTCACATTTTCTTCTGATTTCTAATATTTATGTCAACTTGGGAAAAATATCTTCTCAACATTAAATCTTTAGAACTAAAAAAAAAAAAACAAAGTGACGGAATAAGTTGATGTATTAGACATTAAATCTGATGTGATGTTTTACAAGTTTGATCTCACAAGGAGCATGTTGTCAAAGGAAATTCTACAGCTTGTTCACATGCTCGTGAACTGAATGCCATTTCATTGCTTGATGGAAGTAATTTAGAATAATATGTTAAAATGCCATATATCATAGGCAAGCACTTTTCTCTGAGACCTACTGCATGCAGTCTAGACTGATTTTTAAAAATACTGTCAGTTACTGCTGTAGTCTAGTATTCCTCAATTTGACACATTTTGAATGGCAGATTGAGGATGAGAGTGAAATACACTTAAATGTGAAGATAAAGGAAAAGCAGGGGAAAAAAAAGAATGTAATTGTAGTGAGATTCAGGAAGTACCTAAAGATTATTCAGGTCTACAAATTTGCAATCAGGATGAGAACCATAAGAAGCCTACTAAAGCATGGCCAGGAAAGTTACACGTAAAAATCCTGTTTGAATGTGCTCCCCATCTTTATTTTTTTTCCAAAAAATATAGCTGAAGAGTTTTAAGAAAGTGAGTTATACTTCAAGAAAGTGATACAGTTTGATTTTCAGTTTAGGATTAATGTTGAGGTCTTTTTCTCTTGAGAAAATGTGAGCCCAGGATTTGAAATTGCATTTTACTGTAACTTGGACTCGCAGTCAATTCCCATCTTAAGAATCATATTTGAATTATGAACTTTGAAGCAGAAATGAGCCAGGGGAAAAAAAAATATATATATGAAAGTTGGATCACAGAATCATAGAATGGTTTGAGTTGGACGATGTTAAGGAAACTCCCATGTCTGACCATCTGGAGCCACTCTGACAGTCACACTTGTACCACCTGAGCTGGAGCAGAGGCCCCTTTGAGGCTACACACTCCACACTCACACTCAGAGCAGGTTTCCTTACTCGTCCCCAGATTTCCCAAAGTAGAGTTCCAGATGTCCAGATTCTTACAACAATTTAATTTTGGTGGAATAACTAAATGAAATAACAGCTCAAGCTGGTGCCTCTGAGTGGGCACCCTGAACAAAAGAAACCCCGGGATTTCATCCTCTCAGTCTAACCTCAGGATAGTATGGAGTCCTCAGCTCCTGCCGTGTCTGTGAGTGTGCAGTCACCTGGATGGGACAGAGATGCCCTTTGTTATGTGGAGGGTTGGCTGCTCTCTGTCTTGGTCTCCCACACCCCAGAGCTTGAACTACATGTTGAACTGCAGCCTCTTACTGAAGAACCTGCACTGAACTCATTCCCCACAAAAGAAATCTTTGGAGGTTGTACAGTCCAGCCTCCCTACCACAGGCAGGGACATCTTCATCTAGATCAAATTGCTCAGAACACTGTCCAACATGACCTTGAGCATTTCCACGGATGGGACATACACCACTACTCTGGGATCCTTTCTGACTAAATAATCAGTGGTTCCCTGATTAAATCCAGCTTGGTTATTTTTTGGGTAACTGCAATCATATGTCTTTAAGTGCAGTCAGCTCGTGAGATGAATCGATGATGATTCATCAAAGTGATGCCTCTATCTCTAAGTGCTTTGGGGTTATAGATACACTACTTACCACCAGTGTAGCCTGGGTCACTGAGACATTCTGGAGCACTCATAAATCAATTTTTTTTTAAAAAATTATTTTTCCCACCTTTCCTATAGCTTAGCTTATCTCCACATCAAGACATGGGCAAGTCCTGGTAAGATGCTCCTATGTGTTTTCTATCATGACTGCAGCCAGACTGCAGCAAAAATGTTTCTCCTCTTACAGCTTCTTCTCCCCTGTTGCCAAATCCTTTTCCTCCCTTGGACAGTGTGCTCTTTCCTGCTTTACACGGGCTTTGCAGACTCAAATACTAGTTCCAGCTGTAATATCAATATTTCTGATTTTTCTGCTGCTTATATTTCAAACAAATATTGCAGTCCTGCACTATAGCATTTTCTTGCAATCCCAGTGGAGATATTGAAATTACTTACAAGGGAGGTGTTACAAGGGGGTCTTACTTTCCTTCTCTTTTATATGCCAACTGGAGGGTGATCTAATTTCCAGATTATCTTTAACCATTGGAAAAACAGAACAACAACACTAATGTCTTATATAGTAAAAAAAA
>VXBN01003839.1:1233537-1258812 GCA_013397395.1 Sinosuthora webbiana
AAAAAAAAAAGTGTAAAAATTGTAGACCTACACACTGGGATTAATTTTTTGGAAATGCACAAGTAACTAAAAATATTTATATATTTCTTTTTTGTGGCTGAAATCTTGTTTTGATAAGACTAGGAGGGTTGCTGTGAAATGATATAAAGGTAGTGGCTAGCACAAAGATACTGGGCCACCAAATGAGCTAGGGCTTTTTTGGCTTAAACATAGTTAACTGCTTTTTCTCATCAGAATGGAATTCCTTTATCTTGGTGTGCAGGTCTATGAAGCACATAGCTGAAGAGAAAACAATCCACTGTCCCATTTCCTTGTAGTCAGTGGAAATGAGGAGTAACTTTCTGAATGTGATCTATCTCACCTTTTTTGTCTGTCTGTTTTGGATTTCAAAGTGCTTGTCCCTCCCCTTGGACTTTAAAGCCAACCTGAGGGACCAGCACTTCTGCAGCTGTCTGTAGGTTGTTCAGATGGCTCCTATTACAGGTATCCTACTGCAAACCAATGTCCTGGTTCACGGTCTTCTACTAGGAAAATCACAACTTGGAATTTCCTAGACAAATTCTTTTTAACTGACTGATATGTCAGTATCAGAGAATAAAATATAATTACTGCTCAGAAATATAAATCTAATTTTATGTACATTTTAAAAAATAAATTCTCCCTGTATTTTCGTTGTTATTTTTTTCTTTTTTTTTTTCTTTTTTTTTTTAAGTTTAAAAAATCCTATTCATATATTAAGTACCACATTATATTCTTTAACTATTCAGGTCATTTTAAAATTTAATCTCTACATTTTCTATGGAAATAATGAGGGGATAGGGGGAAAGAATTATTTATATTGAACTCTCTCATATATAGTTTTCTCTGAGAACTTTTAAAATAAGTGTTTACTACTTGGAATAATAGTTTTACGTGGTACACTACAAAGCAAAGAAAATATCAAATGAAATTTCCATACACAGAAATAAATGATGATAATCCTACATCCAGTTAGTAAGACAGGACTTTATCCCCAGCTCATAATGAAGCACTTCCACTGACATAATACACCTCTAAGTATGAAACTGCATCATCATAGCAGACTTCTTAGCCTCCTCACAATTATTAAAAGACTCTCAAATTTTACTTGTGTCTCCCAAATTTTACTTGGCAGCTTTTTGCTGAACATGATGAATAAAATTATTTTTGCTTTCTGACTTCAGTATAAAATTTTCTATGGGTTTCACTAGGTTTGAGAAGCTTTTTGACAATAAATTTTTAATTAATTGAACTTAGGCTAAAGCAAGCTAAAATAAGAAAAAGAAATCATTTCACCTGGTAAACTGAAGTAAAGGAAAGACATTATGGAAAGATTTATGGTTAAGATTTTTTAGAGTCTGACATATTTAGTGATGCTCACTAACCTATAAGGGGTCTGGCCTATATTCTCAGTAAGTTTGTTCTCATCTTTACCATATATTTCTTGGAATTCAGAGAAAACCTGGAAATGGATAAGTGGATAATCCTTGTCAGCTAACTAGGAAGAGATAAACATTCAGACTCAGATGTTATTCTACCAGTCATAGCCCCACAGCCCTCAGTAGATTAATTTTAGCTGAGAGCTTATTTCAAATAAGTAAAGAGACTAACAAATAATTACTTGGTTAAAAGGAAATATTTATTTTTTTTTCATTCTGCTTTCATCATTTAGAAGTAGTCTCTTACTAAAAATATTCCTACTGGGAAATAAATGGTGTTTAGCTATTTTTTTGTAAATATGCTGCAATAAAAGTAAGGAAATTAGATAGTCAAGTCATTCGAAGATGATCACAGAATCACAGAATTGATGACAAATATAAAGAATTACTCAGCAGGACAGTTTCAGGAATACATCTATGTGTATCCCAATAATATGTACAACAGCTTTCAATGATACATTAAATTTACTCTTTTATTAGTGGTTGTTTTATATCAGAATTTTGTAACACTTTAGTTACTACTTAAGTATACAAAATTTCCATTTGGGTGAACTTCTGTTGCTGATTTTTACAGTTGTTGGTTTTATTTTTTTTTACAAGTGTAGGGGAAAATTTATAATAGGTTCCATAAAAATCTCAGGATAGAAATAAACTGTATGTCTACACTCAGCCAGATTAGCACAACAGCATATTTTAAAATGGAGTTACCGGGAAAATCTATAAAATTATGGGTTTAATATTGACTCTACTTCAGGTAAAATCTGAAAGGGGATAAAAGTGTGACTTTGTGTCTGTTAGATTTAGATCAATTTAAGGATGATTTTACCCCATTAAGGGTGCCAAGACAGAGGTCAGTTGTCCTTTGGTTGATGAGAAATAAGGAAAAGTATGACCTGTCAGGTAGCTAAAGCTAAGCTGAAGCATTGGGCAAAAGAGTTGCTTTGCACGATCTCAGGCTATGAGTAATGTCTCTCCTCCTTACAGTCCTTGCTGAAGATAATTCCTGGATACTGACAGTTCCAACATCTGTAAAATGTTAGATGCTGCACAGCTTTGAAAAGGGGAACATCGGTAACTCAAATCTGTTAGCTACCAACTCAGTCTGGGAAGGTGGTTTCACCATGCTTTCCTTACCCTTTTGTTTTTTTAATTTGTACTAATACAAATCTTGGTACGGTCTTGAGTGAACAATGCTCCAACTCTTACAGTTTTAGAAAAGAAACTTTTCTTATTATTAATTTGTCTTATTACTTCTAGTCACCTTGAATCCAGGACTACACTTTCTGTGGAAGCACAGGACATATTTTCACAGACTTTCACAGGTGGACACCCTAATCCCATGTGTTGTCAGTACCATGGGTTTAGCAAATAAGCCCTGAGGCTTCTTCTGCATTTGTTCCATGATGAGCTGATACATCCTAATGGCTTGTCTCATCATCTCCCATCTGGTATATATTTTCTTGGCTAGCTGAGACAGCATGTGGTTTACTTTTGCACATGTTCCTTGTTCTTTTTATATCAATAATGACAGAGTGTCATAATAATAGAAAAAAAAAATAAAAACAATTTGCCCAAAAGTGAGAGCACTGATCTCTTTACTAATAGACTGTATTGGCTTAATTTGCCTAAGACTTTCTGTGGTTTGGTTATGATGACAGTGGCGGGCATTTTCCAAATGCAAAGGATTGCGAAATCTTGGATGGCATTGACGTTTCCTGCAGTTTTTACTAGGAAATTTACAGAGCTGGCATCACAAAACAGCCCAGGTCTGACAGTAACATGAAAATCTAATCATCCATTTCAAAACCTAGTTTCAGCTGTGGAGTAAACATGCAGCACCTTTTAAGGAATGATACAACTTAACCGAAGCTGGCTCCACAATGTTTCTTTTTCTCTTTCATGTTTTTTACAATAGAAATCAAAACACCTGCCTGTAAAAATTAGTTAGTTCCACATCCCAGGTTTGGCACTACTCAGTGTTACAATTAACTGGGCAGTGATTTAGTTTCTGACATCTCTTTAAAAAAACCCAAAAATTCAACAAAACAAAAAGCAACCCTTAAATAAAAGGCCCCAAAACAATAACTGCATAAAACCTCTTTTTTAAAAAAATATTGGAGGTTTCGCTCAAAATATTGTAACTATATTTTTTCAGACTTTCTGAAAGGTATGATTTCATGTCACCTT
Source organism: Sinosuthora webbiana (assembly GCA_013397395.1). Classification (NCBI taxonomy): domain Eukaryota; kingdom Metazoa; phylum Chordata; class Aves; order Passeriformes; family Sylviidae; genus Sinosuthora; species Sinosuthora webbiana. The sequence goes on from VXBN01003839.1 coordinate 1,237,182, forward strand.
GAGTCACCAGGGGAAAACAAAAGTACAAAAGAACAACTTTGTTAAAAATATGAATGATGAACTGAAAAAGAAATTAAAAATTTATTGTTCATCTTGCTAAATGAAATTCCTATAGATTTTTTGTTAGCTTGTACCTTTCACTCAAGAGGAAGAGAGAAGGAATCCTGAAGCAATATAGGTAGTTTTGGGTCTATTAGCCCTTAAACCATGACGGCTCCTATTTTCAGTAAGTTTTGAAGTCAGAGTTGCATCTGGTGAACATTTTTTTCTGCTCAGTCCCGGGAATATAAATAAAAAAAAAAACAACCTACTTGGCTAAACCCTCAAATTCCAAGCAAAGATGGCAGACACCACAAAGCAGTATTTACAATGCTAATGAGGCATCAACAACTAATAGCTCAAGGAAGCTTATTTAAGAATCAGTTCACAGCTGGTAATGAATGATTATAACAAAAAGAATTATGAACACTGAAATCAAAATTTAGTAGAAATCTTCTTACATTCATGTTTCGAACACTGCTCAAGTACTACTCTGTGTTTAATTCTGTAGTTTTAGTGTGAGAGTTGAGGGCTGCATTTTGATTTTGTTTTGGTTTTGGGGTTTTTTTGTACTTGGTTTCTTGGACATCCAGATTCATCTAAACCAAAAATCAGATCTTAATTTGTTGTTAAAACACATCACATATGAATCATGTGCTGAAATGTCACTTGTGAGAACAAAAGTATAGTGCAAGAGGAATAGATTTTGCTTCTTTTCTTCTTTTTTTAAGTTTCTGAAAAGTTCATCTTATAATTATAAAAAATTTCTTCCTCATCCGCTCCCTCACTTTATATTTGCAATTTCTTTTCAAGAAGTCAGACTACCAAAATCATGTCCAGTAAATAACAGCTAAAAGGAAGCATGCATCATGAATTTCCAATCTCACAGTAGCTCAAGTGGAAATGTTTTTAGTCAGGATATTTAAATAAGTTGAGAGGAGATAAACTGGAGATAAAGTTGACATTTTCAATAAAACCTTTCTATATACCAAATACTTGTATAGTATAGTACCAAATACTTTGGTATCTCTTAAACAGCTAAGATAGTCTCTTCCTCTCTTCCTGCTATTTCTTTCACCATTATTGCTGTAAAATAATATTTAATATGTGAGAAATAAACTATTTTCTTCTGTGCTTGAGAAGAAAGGGTGAAAATGATGCCAGAAGAACATCCATGGAAACAAATACCTTAGTAATCCACACAGCATATGCAGACAAGCTGAAATAGGAAACCTAATTCAGTCTCTTACTGTACCTTTCAAGGGATTAATACAAAATAACACAAAANGGGGTGGGGGTTGGTTGGTTGTTTTTGATTTGTTTTTGGTTTTTTGTTTTGTTTTGTTTTTGTTTTGAAGCTACTTTGACTGGTTTGACAATAAACCTGAGCAGAATTCTTCAGAGGAGCCAGTCCTAGTTGATATTCTTTTTCAGACACATTAAAACTATTATAATTCTACCTTTTAAGGAGTCAAGCTGTGAGCAATATAATTTTCAAAATGGGAAAGAAGGGTATACAATGGTTATGGGCAATCTGTTCTTGTAAGTTCTATAATCAGCCAAGATGATGAGCTATGGCCTTCCTCATTAAAACAGAGAATCAGATTTACCTCTGCAAAAAGAAATGGCAACACTTAGCATTTATATAGCCTTTTATCTCTTAAAACTCTTTAGATATATTAACTAATTAGAGGCAGAGAGGCAGAATTTTGAAGCTTACTGAAGAAACTACCGCAACCTAAAATTCTATGCAGGGAAATAAAATTCCCACAGGGAAAAGGGTCATGGAAATGCATCTCATTTATACTTAGAGAATTGCTTGAAGAGAAAAAAAAAAGAAAAAAAAAAGTATTTCAATGACATTAAAATCAATTCTTTACACAGTAGTGTATTTAATGTTTTCAATTGCTGGCAAGTACTTCCAAAGAAAAAAAAAATTAGCAGTGAAGTTATCAAAAGTAATACCTGACATGGGTAGCTTTACTGTAATTTGATTTGTTCACTAGAGATGTTTTTTTCCATAAGTCTGTGTTGCATTATTTATGTACGAGCCATTTCATTTTGTGAAGAACTACAGCTTAACTAGTAGAGTTTAAAGGTGTAACTGCTCTTTTAAATCATTGGTGTGGTTTAATACACTAGGTTGGACAATCCTTTCAAGCAGAAGTGTTAAAGACAGAAGTAAAAATGTTAGGGTAAAAACATGAAAAAAATTTGCAAGATTTTTAAGGTATTTGTGCTATTTTACAAATGACAAGTGGCATCTGTCAGAAATTTTTGAAAAGATCATGTGGAAATGTCTTTTACAAGGAAATTCTTGGGTTGGAAGGAAATTTGTTGTGATAACTCTTGCCTTTGAATGATGGTAGATTTATATTTCTTATCAGGTCTTTTATCCAGTAATATGTCCTATCTCCCTGCTAAGGGATTGTAATGAGGCAGCTGTCATTTCTCTTCTGTTTGTATAGTGGAGTGATATAAATCTTTTATTTTTTAAATTATTTATACCCTTATGCCTCCTTGAAAGCAGGCCAAAGAAATACCACTTACATTTTTACTTCCTCCTCAACTCTCCCACTACAGTACACTCATATTTACATAAAAATGTGTCTATGTGTAAATAAAAGAAAGAAAAAAAAAATCCATTTGTTAGATAAGTAGATTTTTTAATCATAGTCTTCTTCATAGAGCTTTGGCTTTCTGGAAATTTTGTACTAGAAATAGGTTCTTCAAGTGTTTTTACTGGAATCTGCAGGTACTGCATGCTTAAATCCAGTATTGCTGAGGCTCATGTGGCTGGGAATAGCAGGATTTATGGCTTGGGTCAGGCTAGCATCCAGTAGAAGGAAGTAATTTTGTAACCTGACAGATGTCTTAATCATATACGTTTCTATATGAGAGAGCGGCATCTGTATCCAGAAACATTTCCAAGACATTAATTCATTGCAAGCCTGTGTCTTCAGCCAAAATAAACTATTATTCTTTGGAAATATCCTTTGCTTGTCACATTAATCTCTCACTTGCTTAGATTCACCCAAATACTCTTTTTCTTATGAATCAATCTCATTTTAGCACTACTCAATCTTGGCAATGATGGTAGTGTTGCATCTGGCAGAAGACTGGGAGTCACTTTGCCTTATGTGTGTCCTTCTGATATGTTTGTCCATGCATCCAAGGAGATATTTGGTTCATTTTCATAAAGCCAGCGAAGGTCTAGCTAACCTTAGATACTCCAAGAATGAAACTAATTAAACTTTAGCACCAGCAGAAGCAACCATGCCAGAGTTTAACAAATCCCAATGTACAATCTATTGGCCTCTTTTTCCTGAATCAAGGAAAAAAAAGGCCAATCATCAAAACCATAATGTGTTAATGATGAAATGTCAATCTAATTGCTATCCACATAATCGGAAGGAAAGGTCTTAGAAAATAAGATAAGATTTTTTTCACCCCCATTTTACTCTTTTTCTGAGATACAAGATCTGGGCAGGAAGCTACACAAATTCTTGGATATTAGATGCTGACAGAGATTCTGAACATCTTGCAGATGTTACCAGATCATATGCTCTCAAAGATACTCATGAAATGAAACTCCCTTTAATCCACTCTGAGTTCTATTTCCATAATTCTACAGATTATATCTCTGGGTAAATGGAAAATAAAAGGTTGTGAACAATGTAAAAAAAGCTCTTAAAACTTACAGCTGGGTTACCTTGCTGCCGGCCTATGATTTTCTTTCTCAACAATTACTCCTTTACAGAAAATGAAATAGTGGTGGTTTTTTGGATTTTTTTTTTTTTTTTTTTTTTCTCTCAGAAGGGTTTAAATTTATCTTCAAGCCATTGACACATTTGCTCAGAGTTGAATCTACACCAAAGCAACGCAATATAAGGATATGGAACAGCTGCACTAGCCTTTATTTGGTCTTGATTTTGTAATTGCAGTGGTCAAAAGTGCTACTGGAAACTAAAAAAATACTGAATTGGACTGCAAGTTGCAGGAATTATCCCAGCATGAAGCCTGACAGATGCTTCATCTCTTGGTCAGAAACAGATCTATGGTCTTCAGTTTGAGAAACACTATGTTTTGGCACCATGTAAGTGCTATTCCCATACTCTCGACAGCAAGCAGCAGTGGCAGAGAGCTACAGTGTGTTTTATTGTGTATCTTTACACTGCTCTTTATGCTAAAACACTTTATATATCGCATGAAATGTGTATCCATAGTAAAAATTTGGGAAAAAATACTTCAAAACTAAAAAAATTAGCCAAACCCCATATTTACCTCCCAATTTTGCAGATTGAACACAAAAGGGCAAAATATATTTCCCAGTGTAAAATTTTCTTCAGACTCAGAAAAACACAGAGAATTTATGTATGCAGAAAAATGAGGAAAAACTGGTTATTTTCATTAATTCCATATTGCCATTAATATCATTAATTAAATGGTACAAGTTTTTGACTCTAAGTAGCTGTTAATTAGTGGTTTCCAGTTTCTGGCAAAGCTCAAAGCCATTTCTCTTTATCTAATCTGCTTGTATGATATGCAGGGAAAAGAGTAAAAAATCAGAATACAGCATGAGAATGAACAAGATATGCCGTACAGACGACTTTCCCAATCCGATTTAACAACTTCTGTCATAATGTTAATCAGGCCACGTTAGTGCCACTGAAGATAATATCCTTGGGCATGTTGAGTGTAGAATCCTCCTCCTTTTTCCAGTTTGCTCTTTGCACAGCCTTAGTTTGACTTTGCTGAACACAAAAAAGAGAGCTAATCATCTGTAAAATACTTAAAATTCACTGTTATGTAGTTAGCGTCAGCTCTCCCAGGACTCAAAGCTGGTTTCACTGAAGTTGTGAGTTCTCTAATCTAGGATGACAGAGGACTTTTGGCATGATCTCATATGACTCAACTCAGTGGGAGTTTCAGTGCTGATTTAAATGGAATGGGATCCATGAAAGCAAGTTAGAAACTCACTTCAGCACACCTTTTCCTCTCTTTCATTAGGAAACTGTGCAATTAAAAGCTGTTCTTCATTTTGTGTGGGCAGTTGCCCTGATTTAGGGTGGGTGTGCTCACACCAGCCCTGACATAAAAAAAGAAACTCTCATGAGTCCATGTCACATTATATTGAGTGTTCAATAAACACATAAAAAATAAACAAAGTCAAACCCACACATCTGGTGCCTGTCCTCAGAGTTTTACAGGATTTCCCCTCATGTTCCATTTTCTATTGTACAACGTCTCCAGCACATTACTGATGTTAGAGATTGAGGCTATAGACACCTATGAGAGTTCTCAACCTACAAATGCCTATATTTAATTTTCTCTTTCCACTGGTGCTAGGAGCAAAGCTTATCATGATTTGAACAATGAAAACCTACAGAAAAAGCTGCCAGGAAAATCAATTTAAATCCCCAAAGTCTGAACAGACTACAACACAGAGAAAAGGAAAGAAAAAGGGAGAAAAATAAAGAAGCCCTAGTCTGGCTTATTTTGTCTGTTTGGCAATACTGATATCCAGGTACCATGTTCTTCCAGGATCAAAAACTTGCTGATTATTGGGAAGAGTGGCATTTCACAGAAATAACACAATCTAAACGTGTCACGTGGGTGTGCTGCTGCAATTATCTGTTTCCAAACAATACACTTCACTGAACAACTTCTGTAAAGATGAAACGGCTCTTTCTGAAAAAAAAAAAAAAAAAATCCAATTTTTCTTCTTGTTCCTTATGTTTTGTTATGTCATGCTATGTTCTGTTATGTCCTGTTACGTTGCTGTGTTATATTATTTTCTATGCCTGTATCCCTTAAGGAATGTATAATGAGAATAGCAGCACAAATGAGAAAGCAGAAAATACAAGGCAGTAAGCATTGATTTAGGTAAAGTGACAGCTGCCATTAAAAATAAGGTAATTCTCCTAAAAGGCTCCAGCAGAGATTTAAAGACTGGCCCACACTGCCAAGCTGCCAAAGAAAGAAAAGGGCTTGTTTCCAGGTATTTTTCTATGTTGTTCTTTTTTTTTTTTTTTTTTTTTTTTTTTTTTTTTTTTTTTTTTTTAATTTATTTCCGTGGGATGATTGGTGAAATTCACAAAGAATTTATCCTCATCTTTCACTTACACCTTTCTATAAATAGCTGGGGGAGGGAGGAAACAACAACAAAAAAATCTTCTTTTACTTTAAGGCATATAGTTTTTTACTCCTATAGATCCTCCAAGCCCAACCTGCTCCTGCCTTTTCTTGTCATGCTCCACAGAAAAAGGAAGCACAAGGAAGAAATGTGCCCAAACATGGTGAACTTGAAAATGCACATTCAGCCTTTTGTGAACATCAGTAACAAAATAACTCAAGCTGCACCTAAACATAAAGAAATAGTGTTAAAGTAAGCTAGGAATGGGGAGAATTTAGAAAGACTTCAACAAAATTTCAGGGATCATCAACAGGCTGAACCTGCCTTCTCCCCTGTGGATGCCTCTTGGGTAAGAACCACACTCTGTCAGTACTGAATGCTTTCACTGGGGATTAGAGCCTGTCTGTGCATTGCTTTGAATATGTTTTTGCAGTGAGATGCTATCACTGAAAATTCTTGAACCTTTACCCTTCACAATTTTATGTTAATTTTATGTTAATAAAGAGCGTTATTTCATAAACTGTTGGTAGGAGTCATTCACAGGTGCTAGGCATTGCTGGCAGTAGGCAACATACTTGAAAAAAGAGGGGAGACCCACTGAGGGGTCACAAAGCGGGGACACCCACTGAGGGGTCTCTCTCATGCTGTTGCTCTGTGTCCCTGAACAAGGGAGTCAAGCTGCCCTCCAACTCAGAGGACTGTTCAGTGAAGGGTTCCCTAGAGGGATGCTGACGGGTTGATGGCACACAAGGGTCTCATCTTTCCTGTGGGCTGACAGACTACCCAAGCACTGGGGGCTTGAGGAAATCTCCCTTTTTCACGACACATCCTCAACGTGGATTAAGAGCCTAGAACTATTAGCTGCAGGGGATAAATATGAAGAAATTACAATCTGATTAAGTAAATCAGAGCTGATCTACCTATCAGTGTAATTGGCTAGGATTTTCCCTTGAAAGGTGGAAAGTTAAAGCAGCCATCTTAAAAGACCAAGTTGTCTTGGAATAATAATTACTATGAATGTTTCAAACACAAAGAAATCCAGCTTTGATCTGATTTGGATACTGTGAAGTTTGATAGGAAGGAACAATTAATACACACTCCAAGGGGCAAACTCAAGGCAATGAAGATGACTGTGCTACTTAGAATCCTCTTAATTTTAAATCCCTGTATATTATTACCTCATAAAGCTTTTGGGTTTTTTTTGTTGGTTCTTTTTTTCTGTGTTTTACAATTATTCAGACATTTTAGTATTATCTTAGCTTTTATTTGTACTCTAGTATACTTCTGACAATGATGTTTATGTGCTTCATCTTCCCAATCACAGATTAATGCCACAATTGTGAAGTTCATGTGCTTTTTGTAATTTTTTTAAATACAGACTTGACTTACAAGAAATATGATATCTCATCCACAGAGAGAGAATGAATCTGGAGCTCTTCTCAGATGTAAATTTTGACCCATCAGCCAAATAAGTACATCCTTTGCATATTGCATGCAGTGTGGGCCAAGGCAGATATCTATATACACCCACACACAGGGATAGGTGACTAAAAACAATTGTAAAAGGTAATTTTTTGTGATGTAAAAAAAAAAAAAAAACAACAAAAAAACAACAAAAAAACACAAGGAAACAGAGCTCATAACTGAAGAGACCAATTTAGTACTCCTGCACTTCAGCAAATCAGCCTCTCTACTGCAGTCATTGGAGTAGTTTTCAAGTGGGCAAACACCTGGTTAGCACATTTGGAAGGCAAGTTTAACCACATATAGCTACCACCTCTCTAAATCCAGGAATAACCCAAGAATTTTCCTTTTTTTTTTTTTTTCCTCAGTAGCTGAGTATATTCCTGAAACAACCTGTATGCCTACCTTTGTCTAAAGATTAATCTAGTGTCAGAGTCACCATATTATGGTACCAGGTTGTGCTTAAAAGAATTTTATATCAAAATATAAGCATATTTACATATGTATAATATATATATGGTATTATTCTATATTAAATAACATTGGTACATATATATGAATGTTTACAAGATTTAATCTGATTCTTAAAATCACAGCTCCAAATCACGCATTTGGTGATAGGACAGCCTCTTTTTTCAAACTTTATAGAAATTTAGAAGATAGAAAAAAGCTGCTCTTGGCAATATCATGTGCAATATCATCTGCTGAGACACATGATTAGACATCTGACAGACATGAACTGGAGTAGTATCACCAGGCAACCAAACCTATTAACCTTTTTCTAGCAGCTGGCTAAATCTGAAAAGCTCAGCCGTATCAATTTATACGTTTGTACAAATTTCAGTCCCAAATGAAATGGAAGTAGAGTGATTCAAAAGGAAAATCATGTGCTGATCTACAATGGAATATTAATAGCCAAGCTTGGGAGAAAATTGTACAGAAATACGGGTATAAATCTCCTGAACTAGGAATTTGAGGATAACTAAGACAAAAATAGTATTTACACGTTGTTGGACATCCTCTCAGATGATTTGAGCGTGTATAGATGGTGGTAGTGTGACAAAGGAAGAAGAGATTTAACCAGATGTTTCAGGAATGGAAACACAAAATAACTAAGAAACTAAGCCAGCGTCACTATATACAAAAAATATGGAGTTAAGAAGTTCTAGACCATTAGATTTTATGACATAGGAGTAAGCACTTTTAAAAGGCTTTACATATTGCAATGACATGATCATGCTCGAGGTAAGGGTGACTCGTGTTAAAGGACAAAACTTGGCCCAAAGTTTTTGTATTACCTTTGTGCCACACCACATGTGCAAAGGGAAATACCAGTGAAATGAATGGAAAATCACATGTATTCAAAATTGTAGAGTGGTTTAATTCTAAGCACTTTTTTTCTGCATACAATTAACTGCTGAAAAGAGACAAATCTATAAATGGTTTTGCTTCCTTTCCTTGTCCAACTTTTCCTTTCCCTTTCCCTTCTTCATTAGTAACATACTCCTCTGAAAATAAATTTTAAAGTTGAATAAATCCAGCAAATAGAAAACAAAAGCTTTAATAACAATGTCAGTCAAGCTACTCATGCTTTTGGTATTTTTGAGCAGGTTTTTTTTGTTGTTGTTGTTTTTGTTCTTTTTTTTTTTTTTATGTGACAGGTGATTATCAGCTCTGATTATCACTTGTATTCTTTACTCTTAGCAGCTGTCAGGCTTCTTATTCTCATAGGGATGACCTCAAATATTTAGAAAAGACCTATGAAATCAGTTTTTAAAGTCTGAAGAGCAAGAGATCTGCATGTGGAACTCACATTTGCAGATTCTGGGTGGAGAAATGGATATTTTTCAGAATGTGAGCATGCTGACAGGCAAAGCTGAGTAGCCAGCATGTTTACGACTGAGTGGGCACTTTCTGCCTTTCCCCCCCAGTGCCAGGACACCAGACCAATTCTTTTTTTTTTAACTCTTGAGCAACCATACATACTGCAGAAAAATACTATTATTTAACTATACAATCTGCAGCATCCAGAAGATAGAAACACTGTAAAGAGTTGATCTGAGCCTTAGTTCCTTCAGAAAGAAAAAAACTGGGGGAAAGATTCAGGACAAAATCATGGCTTGGGGAAAATAAATTCCCTTCCTGCTGTCTTACTGCTGACAGGAAAATAATGCGAGGTACTGCTCCTGTTGTAGCAACTCTGTTGCATGTTAACAAATATGGTGCCACTAGAAGTGCAGTTTGTTCAGCCTGGAAATAGAAGGCTTCAGGGAGACCTCCTAGCAGACTTCCAGTACATAAAGGGGAACTAAAAGATAGCTTGGGAGGGGCTTTCACAAGGACACGTAGTGATAACACAAGGAACGGCTGGAAGCTGAAGGACACTAGGTTCACATTAGACTTTAGGAAGAAGTTCTTTCCTGTGGGAGTGAGTGAGTGGTGAGACACTGGCACAGGCTGCCCAGAGAAGCTGTGGCTTCCCCATTTCTGAAAGTGTCTGAGGCCTTGTTAGTCTGGGGCTTGGAGCAGCCTGGTCTAGTGGAGGGTGTCCCTGCTCATGGCAGGGCGATTGGAACTAGATGGTCTTTAAAGTCCCTTCCAAACCAAACCATTCTGTGATTCTCTGGTTAAGCAGTGCAGAGTCCACAGAGATGCTCTGTGTTGAGCAGCTGGTGAAATCCCTGCTCTGACTTGCCATTAGTGTCCCTCAGTAGCACTGTGCACACCTAAGCCTCTCTTGTGTCCCTGTTCACTGTGGACAGCAATGCACTGATGAGTAAAAGGTGGAGAGGTGCTCTGGCCAGCTCTGCCCCTTCAGTGCTTCAAGAATATTTGCATTAAAGCGGCAGTGTGGTGCCTACTGAAGCTGTCCAAGGTTACAAAATCTGTTATATTACATATTCACAATACTGATAAGCACTTTTACACACAATAAGAAAACTAAGTATGAATTTTAGGCGCAAGCATTATATAATATATAAAAATTAGATTTAGGTTAGCACTATCTGGGAAACTGTACAGATGTTTATTGTTTCAGGTGAAAATGGACTATCACATTTTACCTTTCCTCTACACCTTCAATGTTGAATATTTACAATAGCTCTAGCAAGCAGCTTAGACACACATGTTCACATTTGCTCTAATAACTCCCAAAAGTGACCTCCTACAAGTGATGTATATGAGGTCTTACAGTAAATCAAAACCAATATCAGATGTCAGGTGTTTTCTGTCACTGTTCCCACATCTAACCCAGATCACTGTGACCTTAGACAAGTCTTTTAATCTCTGTTTCTATTTCATGTTCACACGTTAATGGACCTGAATGAAATTGCAGTGAAACAGAAAATAGTTTGCTATTATTCTGAAATATTCCTGCATTAAAAACATTTAACATAATGATGCCATAAAAGAACTGATGTAGGACTGCTGCAAAGCTGGAACACAGATTTTTGTGATCACATTGCCTATAGTAGATGATACCTTGAGGGTGCTTCCTGTTTATGAGGTGATAACCATTTCCTAAGCCATATAACTTTCAGGTTTATTATGCAAGGACACAAATATTCCAGCGTTAACAGCAAGAGCACTTAAGGCATTACATAAAAAACTGGTTCTTCTATTCATAATCAATCATACCCTTCTTGATTCCAACATCACTGCAACAGACACTGTGTCCCTATTGTTAAGAGAAGCTAAAGCAACACGGACAGAAACAGACAGATTTTATTCTGCATTTGATAAGAGGTCCATGGAACAAGACGCATAATGCTACAGCATGTACAGCATACAAGGTTTGCTGGCAGAAGAAAACCTGTGAATAAAGCCATATATTATTGAATACAAGCACACTCTAATCCTGAAATAAAAGAATCTTATCCTTTAATGGTGTGAGGGATATTTGCCAAAAAACAACTTTTATGCAGCCTAAGTAGGCAGGACTGATCAAATTTCTGCTTCAAATTTGAATATAATTTATGGTATGATGAATCAAAGTTACATTTAATGTTTTAAAAAAAAAATCTATATTGTGGAGACTACGATGATTTTGTTCTGGGGAAAAAGATGTCTTCCAGAGAGCAATTCCAATTTATCTTTGCAACGTGAATACACTAAGGCATTCAGCTCTTTCCTGTGGCCAATTCTTTTTCTGCTGAGACCAGAAAAGGAAAATCTTCAGCATGAGAGGAGAAGGGAAAGAACTACAAACAAGGTGTTATAAGGGAATTCCCTTGTTTAATTCTAAAAGGACAGTTTGTACACTTTCTGTCAAAAAAAAAAAAAAAAAAAAAAAAAAGAAGATCCATGAAAAAATAATGTTGTAATCAGTCTTTGCCTTTATGTATTTTGCTGCCTTCCAGGAAATATGTATATAATACCTATAGTTTCAGTTTGCCTGTTTATTCTTTTTTTAAAAGTATCTTACTGTTCTGTTTCAGGTGGGAACACTGAAACCAGCTTGGTGGACAATGGCAATATTGAGTACATCCTTCCTGGACTTCAGACAAAGTACCTGAAAACATCGCGGAATATTTGTTGTGGCTCCTGGTAGGAAATTATGAAGGCTGAGGACTCACAAGGTGACATCATCCCATGTCCTCTGCTGTCTTTCTGCCCACAGAAAGGTCTAAACAGGAGACTCTTTAATGCCTTATTTGTAAAGTGATGGGATGTCAAATGCCATTTTTATTTCAGGGGCTCTGCTGCAGCTCTCCCTTAGACAAGCACAATATAAGTTACAGAGCTCAGCTGCAGCCTGTCAGTTCATTTTAGTACTTAATGTCAAGAGCTTATACTGTGTTTTTCATGTCTAGTACTATGTATAATTATTCAGGCTTTCACTGTGCCTATAATACAGAAAAAAGAATATTTCTCTTTCGTTCACTGTAGTACTGTAGAATCATAGAATGGTTTGAGTTAGAGGGGACCTTAAAGATCATTTAATTCCAAATCCTTGCTGTGGGCTAGACATGTTTCACTACACCGGGTTGCCCAGAGCCCAGTCAAATTGGCCTTGAACACTTCCAGGGATGGGACATCCACAACTCCTCTGGACAATATGTAGGCATTGCAGTATTTTAAGTTACATCAGTCCAAGAAATATTTTCTTCTTCCTTTGAGAACACAGGAGCTAATGTTTAATCTTCCCACCTTTTAGGCTGAAGGACGTGTAAATTTAGTGCAGATATTTGTTCCCATGATAGGCTTCCTTCTCAGCATGCAGTAATGTGAAACCAAACACTCATTTGGTTATAAATCCACCCAGAGGATTTGCAAAAGTAATTCCCCCCAGCAAATGTATGGAAAGCTCAGGATGGCTTAAATTGAAACCTGAATTATTCTCTGTTAACATTAGTATTCCCCTAAGAAATACATCTGCCAGGTTAGCCTGTGTGTGCAGGGAATGAGACCTGAGGATCAGCACCAAGTCTCACTCAGCTGCTGTGGATGCTCTTCTCCTTTACTTCCTAAGCAGACTGTAAGACACCTCAGTATCAGACATAGGATCTGAATCTAAGGCAGACAGGTAAATTTCTATTCCAATCATCAATGCCAATAGAGAAAAAGAGAAGAAAGGAAAAGAAAAAAAAAAAAAAAAAGAAAAAAAAGAAGAAGGCATAAAAATATTAATCTAATAGAACAGAACCATAGGATGGTTGATGGTTTGGGTTGGAAGGGACATTAAAGATCATGTAGTTCCACCCCCGCTGCCATAGGGAGTGATGACACTCTCTAGACCAAGTAGCTCGGGGTCCCATTCAACCTTGCCTGGAACATTTTCAGGGATATGCCATTACAACATGAACTTGCCCTGATAAAATATGAACTTATCCCTCTGACCATTTGTTTTATCTTTAAGCTTTTTTGGCAAGTTTGAAAGAAAGAACAGTGTTTCAAATTTTCTGTATAGAACTTTGATAGTGTATATACTAAAAGAATTTAAAATAAGAAGGAAGGAGTTTAAATCCTGAAGGTTTCCGATGTAAGACATCTGGGTTCTGTCTCAACCAGCTCTGAGTACTATTACACTAAAAGGAACAAGGGAAAAATATTCTTTAGTTCTAGCATGCAATCTGAGAATTTAGTTGCAGAGAAATCTAGAGATATTCATGCTGTGCTTGGCAAGACAGGTGCCTGTTCTTGTGAGCCAGATTAATGAAGAAGACAGAGAAAAAGAGGAAATCTTCATAGAGAGGTAAATAATCCTTGTTCTGACATTCTAAGTTATAATCGAACCTGGACCAATAAAATAGAGTTTAAAAATCCAGAGAAATAAGGTGGAATTATCTTATGTAATGAGTTGATGACTAATGCAGAAAGTTTTAAGGTATGATTCATCTAATCATCGTATATGCATGTTTACAATAGGTCAGAAAAATTCTCCTAAAGAGCCCAGTTTTCTCCAGAGATTATAAATACAACCTAATGGGATTACCACAGATGTGATAATCTCCAGGAAACAGAAAGAAGACTGCCATTGGTATCTGCACTGCAAAATGATTTACAGGTTTGGTTCTAAAGGTATTTGGGGAATTTTTTCTTCACTTTCCAAAATTTTTTTTAGTTTCCTTAATAACAATTTTATTTGCAGATTCATGGAATAAAACTCAAACATCTAAATAAAAAAATATTTTGGTACGTGAATGAAAAATAAGTACCAATTACTTCACAAATTTTAAGTAGATTCATTTAAAATAAGAAAATACCTGTCTAAGTTAAGAGAGGACACACACTACATGACCCACTACCATGAAAAATAAAGACAAAAATATACTTCCTAGCTACAATTGTAAGGATTGTAAAGATGCATTATGGAAATATGAAAGAGTGTACAGTTGGTTTCAGAACAGCCATGACTGAAGAAATACAAAAGTATAGAGAAGAATTATTCACTTAGAGAAACTGCTTATAGCTTTTTTTTTCTTTTTTTCTTTTCTTTTTTTTTTTTTTTTTTTTTTTTTTTTTTTTTTTTTTTTTTTTTTTTTTTTTTTTTTTTTCTTTTCTTTTTTTTTCCCTTGGTAACAAAAAATAACACCCTAGGTCATATTCTGGTGAACAGTAGCACAGATAATACCCATAACCCCTAATACTTTTTGACTATCCTGGATGTAGCATGGACTATTCCTATTTTCCTGTCCTTTTCCTTCCTCACACACTAGGAATCCCAATGAGAACTGCTGGATGTATCAAGAATATATTCACCCAGGCAGCAATAGGAAATCAAAGCACCTTCTGACAAGTCAGAACACACTTTGGCAAAAGAAATAAAGGAAGTTTTAATGCTGCAAAAGGAAGCAGATGTGTACATTGCTGTGACAGCAGAGAAATCAATTGCCTATGGATGCTGCTACACACAGCAGTCAGAGAGGCTCAGTGGCTGGACTAACCTTGACTCAGATTAGTCTGGGTTAACATCAACTGCAGCAGGGTCTAAGCCTTCATATTCTCTTTGAAACATCACTGCTGCTCTTGGGGTGTTACAAGTGAACATTGGTGTGAAGTATTTCTGAGGAAACGCCAGCTGAAGGTCCCCTGATAGCTGTCAGAGGGCTCATGACCCCTCCTGACTTGCACACAGGCAGCAAGACTGTGATTAGCTGCTCGTTTTCCCCAGAACGCCTCTCTGGCTCAGCAGGCTGAGACCCTTTCTCACAGCTAGTGTCTACAAAACTGAGTGTAGAATTGGGATTTCTCTGCTAGCTCTTTTCCTCACCTTGATACAGAGTCACAGTAAGCACAAAGTCACAGCTCTGAATCCGTATCTTGTGGTGTTTCATTTGAGATTTTTCTACCCAAGGGCTGGTCGTGTCAGCAGGGGCAGTATAGTGGAAAACTGCCTTTATTAAAAGCATCAGCATTGTCCCTGATAAGTTTGAAGCATTTAGAAAGGTGTTCTTGTAGGGTGCTGCAGATGTATTTTTTGGTAGTTCAGTGACTGGATACTAATTCCTCATACCTGGTGTGCAGATCTACAAGGTGAAGAGGTGACAGAGGTGTTCCCTACAGTTGGGGAACGGATGCAGAGGTTTTAGGGTGCCTAAAAGTGATCAAATGAACTACATAGATGAAATGTCTCTTTTTTTCCACTTTGTTCATGGAACCAAAGGTGACCACATTACAGAGGTCTAAAATATTACTGCAGATAACCCACATCAGCAGTTTTTGAAAGCAGGGCTCCAGATTTTTTTTTCCCTAAATGAATTGAAAATATAAACTTGGCACTACTACTTACATTACTTTATTTTCTTTCTAGTGGGTTCATTTTCTGAAATGCAAATTCAAATGAATTTATATCATTAGCTCTTTAGAGTAAATATATTTGTGGAAAGTAATTATTCATTGTTAATACAACATATATATGATCAGTCTTTTGTTTAAATTAGATTTTAAATTATTTGCTAACAGAGCGATTGCACAATATTTCTGGCTGATGGCCTTAAACAACACAGTTTTCTACTTCAAGGGACAAAAAAAAATAAATCATAGGCAGTTACAGTCAAGACAGCAGAGAAGATGGATATCTTCCTCCAAAATAGGGCCAAAGGAAAATGTATAAGCACTAGTTAATATAGTACTGATTAATATTAGGACTCATTTAGCATTTGTGCTGAAACCATGTGTATTGGATCAGTGTAGCAATGTTTTGGTAGGAGGGGGACTAAAAAGGATGGCTGGTGTGAGATGCTGCCAAAAACTTCCCCCGTGTTTAATGCAGCCAGTGCCAGATGGCCCCACGACAGACCCTCTGCTGTCCACGGCTGGGTCCAGCAGTGACTGCTGTAGTGCCCCAGGGATAAAATATTCAGTCAAATATTAGAAGCGTTCAATAGAAAGAACCAGGCACAGGTCACTCAGGACAAATAGTCTGATCAAGTGTGCATGGGTGGGGTTAGGAAAATACGGTAAGGGATTTTGAGGGCAGCAAGCAGGGCTTTGCAGGAATTTCAGGAACAAAGGGAAACGGAATGAAATATGTGCCCACTGGTGAATATGGCGCATGGCCTGGTGGTCCCCATTGCTGAGGGCCAATGTCATTACAAGGGCACTTTAGACTGTCTTTGTAGAGGTAGCAATCAGAATTTCCTGACGATGGAAAAAAGCCAATATATCTGGGAAGCAGATTCAAAAAACCCAGTAATTTCTGATGTTGAATCTGAATCCATTCCACAATACCAGGCACCTAGGAATTTACAAAATGCTGAGTAGGCATTTCAAAAATTTTGAGTATTTTTTTTTTTACGTGACTCAGTATATTTTGTTGAGATATTCTTAAACACCCCTGAAGCTTTGCTTAGAAAGAGAACAAATGACCCAGAGAAGTTCCCACACTGATTGTCATCAAGCTGCTTTCTCAACATGGTTCAAAGACAGAAAAAAAGGAGAACCTGTCATGTGGCATACACTAAACACACTACACTTCTTTGTACCTGGAAGCTACAAAAATGATTGTAGTCACCAGGTATTTCACGGTTCGGAAGCTTCAAGAGGCTGGAACAGCTTACTTTTATTGAGAAAACTAGTCATCTTTATAAGATTGCTCCCATAAATAAAGTAAATAATCTGGTGGATTTTCACAGCTTTTGACAGGGAATAAGGAAATCATAAATATTTGCTTTAATAAATTTTATTTTTGTATTAATATTAGGATATTTGTTGTTCCACCCTTTCTTTTCCCCTAGAAACTATTTTTTTTTAGGTAATCACAAAATATATTGCCAGAAGCAGTGCTAAAGGCTCATTCTTTCCTTATATGTGTTCAAACTTACTTGAAAAAAGCCATTTCTAGTGATTTTTTTCTTCTTATTTTTGAGTTTGTCCTACATATTATGGTGTATAACACCAAAGCAGCATGTTTCTGTTAAATTTAAATTACAATTCAGGATGTATTTTAGCAACTAACAACCTAATCTGGACCTGATCATTGCAATCTAATGGAATGAATTATTATTAATCATGTCTGGTTTTCTTCTAACTGAAATAGGCATTGCAAAATAAAGAACAAAAATTTACCTGGTACAAGGGTCATTTATTATATAAGTGACATTAACATATATTTTTCTTTTCTCACCTTCTGCCTTTGCTTTAAAAGGAAACAGGAGAATGGATAAGGCCAAGAAAATGCAGGGTGTATCAGCTTACATTCTGATGTGTGCACTTAGTGAATTGCTCAGAGAATAGCCCTGCCTATTTATATAAGAATACTTAGAGAATAAGAAACCATCATGACCAAGGATGGAAGACAGCATCTTCCAATGGCCAAACAAGAAATAATACCAGTGTACTTTTTTTTCTACATAAAGTCATCTCTGAATCTTCTCTTATGAAATACCTGTCAGAGCCCATATTCTGGCATGCAGTTCACTTGGCATTATTTTTTGAATACAAGGTTATTCTGCTATCACTAACTATATCATCTTCTGTACTGAAAATATGTTCTTTTCATACAATTTCCTCATTGTTACCAAGGTTTACTGTATAGTCTTACATAACAAAAGGTTTTTTCAGTTAATGGCAATCAGGTCTGCTCCTCTGATTGAAGAACTCCTAATTTCTATTTACTTAGAGTGTCAGATATTTTCTGCTGGACATTTAGAAATACAAGCCATCCTTAACTCAATAATCCTGTTAGGGTCATAAAACACTGTTTTGAAAGTGCATCAAAAGAATGATATATTCTCTGTTCAGCTGATTGGGTTGCATAATACAGGTCACTCAAGGCAATAAACTTATGGGATGAAAACATGTTGCAACACTAAAAAAGTCCCGTCTTCCACCAAGCTGGCGATTTTAGCTCACGTCCTTAATTCTCAAGAGTAACAAAATCAATTTCAAGATGTTGATTCTGTATATCTGCCATTGTAATCATCTACTGATCAATCTTTTCTTTCCCTTGCAGCTTTCCTGGACTTTCATTTCCAAGATCAAGTATTTTTTCAAGGCTATTTAACTCACAGTTCTATTTATCTTATTTGGAAAGCATTTTCTTTCCCAATTTCTGTAAGATGATGTTTGTTTCAGAATGTATTGTCTCAGTAGAAGCATTTCTTGTTGGTTATTTGGTAGATTGCTCTGTTATGACACTAAGGAGAGAAGTCGGGATGGGTACAACTGACAGCTTAAGCCCCAGAATAAAATACCATGGAGTATAATACAGGTTATTGCACAAAGCAATTTAGAAATTCTGCAATTAGTAGCAATAAAGAACGCTTGGACAGACTAGCTAGAGTCCAAACAACAATTTTTCCAGCAGAGCTCAGCATTCACACTAATAGATTACACCAGAGCCTCAGAGTCTTTTGTGGATGTTGGCTGGGAGAGAGTTAACTTTCTTTATCTGGTATGGGGCGTGCTTTGGGTTTGTGTTGAAAACAGTGTTGATAACACCGGCATGTTGATGTGAGCAGTGTCAAGGCCCTTGCTGCTCCTCACCTCCAGCAAGGGGGCTGCGGGTGCAAAAGTAGTTGGGAAAGGACACAGCTGGGACAGCTGACCCTGACTGACCCGAGGAATACTTCAGACCATATGGCATCACACAAAGCATACAGAGTCAGGGTAAAAAGTAGGAAAGAGGGGGAGACGTTCAGAGTGATGGTGTTTGTCTTTCCAGATCACTGTTACATGTGATAGAAACCTGGTTTCGTGGGGAAGGCTAAATACATGCATGCTGGTGGGAACTGGGGAAAGAATCCCTTGTTTTGCTTTGCTTGTCCATGTCTCTATCTCAACCCATGAGTTTTTTTGCTTTTACTTTGCTGACTTTCTCCTCTCTCCCCCTTGCAGGAAGTGAGTGAGAAAGTCTGTGGGACAGGGTTGCCATCTGGGCTTAAATTGCAATAATCTCCATTAAAATTTCTTGCAATTTTAAAATAAACCTGAATTTTTATATTTCAAAGATTTCTTCTTATTTCAGTACTATTTCCTACTAAATTCCTTTGTCACTTAGATCAGCAGCAGTCATGTCTATATTAATAGCAGTTAGGGATTAAAGTTTTGAAATGTGTCTGAGGGAAAATAAAAGAAAAAAGAAAGCATTTTATAAAACTGAAAACCATTATAAAATGTTATGAAGAAAACTATGAATCAGAATAGGTATCTTTAATTTAATCACAGGCATTAAAAGGTAATCAGATAGAAAGTCCAGCCTGATTTTTAACTGGGCAGCTGCAGGTCTTTCTATGGAAAAAGCTAGATCATTCTTTTAATTTACAACAATAGACCTGGCTGTGTGGTTAAGATTTCAAATTGCCTTTTCTCTTCTGATGCCAATGGAAGCCTTGAGGAACAAAAAGATTATAAGAAAAAGGTAAAATATGGCATTTTGCTGTTTTTCAGTTGTAGAACTGATCTCAGTGCTGGGAAAGACCTTCATGGTTCTTCAGCCTGGTTGCTTGAAGAACATAGATTACAGCATTTCATGCACTAAATGGAGAGTAGTGATTCTACAGTGTTTTCTGTTGTTATCTGCTTTTATTCACCACTCTTTTCATGTCTTCTCTAATTTTCTCTTCCCTGCCTTCTGCAACCCCTGTGACTTCTCATTCCATCTACTTTTTTCAGTACTTCAGACAGACATTACACTAAACAAAAATGATCAGCATTTCAGTAATAAATGATAACAACAATGCAAGTGCCAAACAGAATTAGCACATGAAGGAGAGTTCAGGGTAAAGGAGCAGCAAAGATAATGGGGCCATAGCTCCTGGCTGCAGGTAGACTCGGGATGACAGCATTGAAGTGACTACATTAATTTTCCTTAAATTCATCAGGATTGGACTGTTTTTGATTTATTGATTTTTAAAAGTTATTTATTTTATTTTAGTGTGATGAAAAATGTATATGTTATTTGGGCCATGGGAAAAGCCCATTTATATTTAATGGCTGACTTTTCTGTTTTGCAGTGTTGAATTAGAACAAGTGGATCTCATGTCCAGCTCACTTAAATCTCTGTGACAGTATCAACTAAGTTATGCACATCAAAATTTGCCAATAATCAAATTTATTTTTCCTAAGACATCATAGCTTCATCCAGTGATATCAATAACCCCAAACACTAACACGTTCATCAGCAAATAATTTTCTGCTGGAGACACAATAAATTTTTGACCAAATATGCTTATGTGAAACAAGCTAGACTATTTTTTCTTTCTCCTGTTCATTTTTTGGCAATTATATGTCCTATTACATTTAAAGTTATCTTGCTAATGACAAGGGAGTGTTGATCTCATCCTCCAGAGTAGCAGAAATATATTTGTATGTCTGGGTCTTAGAAGTGTAATATTCTAAAAATGGGGTTAAGTTGGTACATAGATAGGCAAATAAATCAATAGAAATTTTGACTAAAAATTTTTAAAAATATCCCAAACCCTAAAACCAAAAACAATAAAAAAGATCATGCTTCCCTCCCAAGAAATCCCAAACCAACAGAGCTATATTTTACCTCATCTTCATCTCCCAAACTACTGATAAAAATCACCTGATTATATTAGTTCTTCCTTTCTTAGCCTCAAAAAAGGGTGACAGCAAGATAGGAGTGATCAGATGCTTAAAAAACTTCAATTCACATCTTGGGAATGGTTTTGTTTTGTGAGTTCTCTTTGGTGTTAATATCCAAGATGTCTTGTTCTCCTTTCAAAGATTGTCATAGAAAAAAAATAGAGTGAACGGCAACACACTAACCCACAAATCTCTAGACTACAAGTGCAGTGAGAAGTCTGCAATCTTCTGATACCAAAGCAAAGAACATAATTGTGAGAAATGACTGTAATGAGGGTGTGAACACAGAACTATGTACAAAAGATACGGGCACAAATGGCTAAATAACAGGATTTGTGCAAACAACCTGGAAATGGCTCCCTGTGTATTTGAGATGAGAATAAAAGCCACTGAGACAGGAAAGAAATAGAAAAGACAAATAAGAACAAAATGAGATTTTATTTTCCTTATAATTGGATAAGTGTGTCAGACATATTCTCCAGGAGTAGAGAAAAGAAAAAA
>VXBN01003839.1:1258818-1323343 GCA_013397395.1 Sinosuthora webbiana
AAAAAAAAAAAAAAAAAAAAGAAAAAAAAAAAAAAAAAAAAAAAAAAAAAAAAAAAAAAAAAAAGAAAAAAAGGAAGGTTAAAAAAAAGAAAACACTATGGCAGAAGAAATACAATGGTTACAAATCTTTATGATCCTTAAAACAGCCACTATCACCTGCAATATTTGCCCGTTCTGTCCTTAGCACTAGAATACTATTTAAACTTAAGCAATTTTATTGCTTGCTTTCAGAACAGAGGGCACTGTGGAAATATTTTCAATGGTATATATAGCTGTCCAGAACCTAGAAATACTGATGTGGGGAAAAAATTAAATAAGAGCCCCCCAACTTCTTTGTAAGAGGTAGGTTTCCTGCTGGTATTTTCATTCTATTTAATGCTGTCTGGAGCTTTCAAGTGTTAAGAAATCTATTAGTAAGGGATTTTTTTTGTGTTGCTTTGTGTGATTGTATTGTATCTGAAAAACTCAGATATTCAGATACAAATTCAAAACCCAAGTTGTCTACATATCTTCTCTCTTCACTTTCACAGTGTGCCAAAGAATACTTCTTTTTAGTTATTTTCAATGTTTTCTTGAAAGCATCCTGAACTGGAAATTAACTGGAAATGGAAATAGAAAACTGTGATGAAAACTGAAAATATATATGATATATATTTTTTATATTATAAACTGATACATGCTGAAAAAGGTACTTAAAATCTGCAAAATCACTAGGGTGGCAGTGAACCCAAAAACTTTTTACTAGTAATGTCAGCAAAAAACCATAAAGTTTCTGTAATAGCAACAGAGACACAAATCATATACTTGCTCTAGTTAGACAACATTAGGCCTACAAAACGTGGCAAGGATTTGCTGGAGGAATTTGGATGTGGGCTGACCCTGAAAACCTACCTATAGTCTGAACAGGTGTCTTCCAGGTGCTTATCTGTGCTGAAAATTTACTCTGAAACACCTGTGGATTTACAGGTCTGGGTCAACATAACCTCAGTGTCGGATGTAAATATGTTCATTACCTCCAAAATCAATCAAATCGAACTATTTTTTTTAGTTTCTGACTCACTTCAGCCTGTTTGGAAAATGACTGTGAAAAATCAAACAGTTTAACTGTTCAATTGTTAGATGCTCCCCTGACATGATTGCATTCCTCCTAAAATGTTTCCAGACAGTTCAGGAACTAGAAAATTTCAGGGACCATTCCCAGGGGGTAGTCTGCAAGCAGTTTTGGAATACAAAGACACACTTAATGTGCTAGTGTAGATGTAATTTATTTGATCCTGGTCAAAGCCCTTGTTCCTTCCATTTTCCTTCCTGCAAAATGGAATAACAGGATTCTTTCAACTCTCCAAAATATACAGATGCATCCCTAAGCAGCTGGCTGATACATAGCTGAGGGTTGAAATGGGAAAATAAGTGTGATTTGTATCAGTTAAGCATATGGGTTTTCAAATTAACTGCTTGAAAACGCACATTTGAATGCAGGAAAGAGCTAAGCACTTCTGAAGTTTGCATCCTATTTCATGTTTGCCAGTCTTCTAACATCAACAAAGACACAGTGGCACCAACATTTCTCTCTGTATCAGCTACTTCCACTAACAGAGCTGTGAATCAAGAACTGGGGAAGTCTGTGGACATTTTATTAGCCACTGAGGAATTCCAAACTCAGCTATGAATAGCGGAGAACTATTCACACTTGGCATGCTCCTGGGTTCCTTGAGGTCTGGGTATCATATTTTCCTAATGAGATTTAAAAGGACAGGTTGTTTATGAAATAAGCTTGTCCCACATGACAGGTTCTCAACCAGCAGGGCTAAAGATAAACAGGCTTGGCTGAATCTAGACAAAAGAATCCCCCCAAAATGTGTTTCCTTAAGGTCTGTTGCACAGCTACCCAACACTCTCCTTGCATATGCCACAGGAAAACCCAGAAAAAAGAGCAAACCCAGAGATACTTCTGGGTATCCCCAATGCATGCAATGCAACACATCATAAAGGTATAAGCTTGAATACTTCTGGATTGTCAGTAGTTGTCAATAATTGAAATACCTATTTAATAAATATGGAAGTTCCCTTACACACTCCAGCTTAGACATTGCCCATCTGGATATAAGGCTTTAGAAGAGTGGCTGATGGTCACTTTATTGCTCAGTCCTGATTCCAGGACTCTCCTGACCATTTCTGATATTACCTTGATGGCTAGTGGCTAATAAAAACACACTGTCACCTCTTAAACCCACTGAGCAAGAGGCAGTGTTTGATGGTGCTGGCAGGCTTTTTCAAATTTATACTGTACTCGTTACACACACATCTGGGCTATTACAAGCTCCCTGTTCCCATCAACAACAGTAATTGCAAGATATTTCTATAAAGTCCATTGAATTTGTACATTTCAATAATGCCCCTGAAAGAAGGCTACTCCAACTACTGTATATATTTCTGTGGTTTATGAATCAACTTTATGATTTTAATTTTGGAACTGTTATTAAAGAGACAGATTGCATTTAATAACAATTTTAGTATTGCCTGATGCTCTAACAAGCAAGCTGTAAAGCAAACTAAAATTAAAACAGGAATGCACTGCTAGGAGGCAAACACATACAGAAGGTAGTGGATTGTTGCTCTAACCTTCATAAAATATCAGCAGACACAGTGTTTCTGTTGCTGTGGTGCTTATTCCCATGGTTGCAAAATCAAGCTGTATGTACTGGGAGTCCTTTTTCCAATTAAAACAAAACCCCTTTCTGGGGCTCTGTCCTGTGCTTAGGTTTATCATGAAGACGAGCTGCATGAATTTTGTACTCTCAAGTCCATTCATGCCCAAAGTGCCTGTTATTTTTACATGTGGTTTTTGCTCACTATTCAGCAGAGATACAGAATTTATAATAACAGAATCAATTTCTGAGATGTTGGTGCCATACATAGGGATATTTTTCAATCACAGAGATTCTGAATTAGCACTTCTGAATTGGCCCTAACTCAGAATTAAATGATATAGTCGAAAAAGTTTTTCAGGTTACAATCTACTCTAAACATTACTTAATTCCTCCATCTTTATGCAAGCACTTCTTTCCTAGTACATTAGAAAGAAACCAATGATAATATTTATCTTTACATGGCATAACATTTTATATTCCTCAAAGGTCTTGGCTTACCTGCAATATATTATGTGAAGGATCCATGGGCCTCTTGTATCAAAAATTTAAGATAAAAATCTCATGGAAATAGACTCCCTCAAGGTTACTGCTATGCTGCTGTCAGGCCAAGAGTTAGATTTAGGAGTTCCAGTTCAGATGATCTTGTGTTTGGTTTCACACCAGAGCCAAACTGAGCAATGATATAGTTTTGGAAAAAGTCAGCTTATAACCTCCCAAGCATGGGAGGGGAGTTGGGAGTTGGGAGCTGGGGAGTTGGGAAGTTAAAACGGCTGGAGAGTTAACATACGTAAGGACCAAATTCTAAAAGTCAGCTGTCTTGTTTAGAGTGTGAATATATTTAACAGTATGGATAAGGGTCATTCTGTAGGTACTGGTTATTGCATAGAGAATGGTCTTGAGATTATTTAAATAGTTAAACCCTTCAGAAACAGCCTTTTACATAGCATTGTCCCATAAACCCTCACTCATTCACACATGGAAGTTGTAAAAAGGTCAGTTTGTAATTACGAGGCAAAGAAGAAATGATTCTTGCTAAGAGCTGTATTATGCAGAGTCTAAAAGGTGAGCTAAGAAATATAGTCCCCTTTTGTTCCCTAATCCCTATAGAACCCTAAACATCACTGCCCTGTGAGCAGCTCTGTTAATCACCTAATGCACTACAGAAAGCCTCAAGATTAGCTTCCTATTCAGTGCTACACAGATGTGTAGGAAATTAGAACCTTCTAGGTAGGGCACTACTGGATCACCATGGCTGGGGGGTCACTGCTATGGGGGTGAGGAAACCTGATCTTTACACTATTTCAATCAGATCAGTTCCTCAAGCCTCAAAAGGATTTAGGGTGAAAGAGAAAAGTGCAGGTAAGTGGTACAGCTAAAATTGATCAGAGGACCTCTCTGTGTAGTCAGAGAAAAGAATGGCAGAAAGGTGCAGCTGAAGTTAATCAGATTCTTCTTTCCTCATTTGTGACCTTGATGCCCTATTCTTTTTAGGAGAGAGATGGTGCTTCATAACTGCTGCCTCAATGGAGAGCTCCTAAACTTGAGTTGCAATGGTAGGAATGCTTCATGCAAGAAAGGACTTCTTTAGGGCAAGACATTGGTCTCCACTGCCTTTGTACATGCATATATATTACTTTTAATTTCTCACTTTCTGTTTGCTTGTAATAAAATTTCAATTAGACAAAAAGGGAGAAAGCTTCTGTTTGCATTCATACTCAACTAATTAGTGACAATGAGAAGGGGATGCAAGATAGTTTAATAGGGGTTTTAGCAAAATATTGTTTTCACTCAGTTTGCCTAAGAATGGCAATAATTCTTTAAGTAAATATGAATTATTATACGTGAATCATTTGTGTCAAAAATTCTTTGTGAGTCAGGATTAAAATATGTAAATAATCTACATGTCACTCTTCAAAGAAGAGTAACTTGCATTCAGAGAAACTTTATTTACTTGGAAATTGAGATGACACAATATAGCACAATAATAGGAACTTGCAGTGCTGCAGTTGCTTAAAATTGAAAAGTAGGAAAAAAATAAGTGCTTTTGAATTCTTGTGTTGCTTTGATTTTTCCTAATAACAGTGTATTTTTCCTTTGTGTGGGGAAAGCTAGGGTGGCTCTGGTGTCCTACTTGACACCCCTCTGTTCAGGGGCTTGTGCCACTCTCGGGGCAAAGGTAATTTCAAAAAGGAAGAGATGGATCCACTGAAATTAATGGAAGTCTTTTAAATTGACATCTGTGGGTGCTGGATCAAATCCTATTTCAGATGAGTGTCTGAGCCATTGCCAAAAAATCCTGGAATCAATGGGTTGTGGTACAAAGCCAGCTTTGGCAGCGTCTTGAAGAGGTGTATCCTTCTGGGGTCAGCAGGTCAGATCTCCACATGCCAAATTCAGCAGCTGGCAGAATGCACTTGGTTGAGTGAACATAGAAATGTCCAGCAGAATAGCACAGAGAAAAATAGATGTGTTGGAGGTCCTTAAAAGCAAAAGTTTGTGGTTTTCATTCATGTTTACCAGTACAGCTGATGAGACCCTTACCAAAAAAAGTCCATATAGAAGGAAAGGAAGGACTGCAATGTATAATTATTACTGACTGCAGCAAAACATCTCCAAATTGTGCAATAAAGATACATTATGTGGAAACTGAAGGGAAATTTTCAGTCAAGGGACTCCAGCAGTCCTGACTCTGGATTCTACTTCCCTGTCTGCCTGCATGGCAAAGTTCATTTCTAAAAAGAACTGGTCTGGAAGGACATGATACAATGGGTCTCTCTCTGGTAGACATTATTTACCCAGGCTGTACTTGCAGAACCAATAAATGCTTCCAGCTCCAGCACTGTAAATATGACAGTATCTTACCCAACCATGGGCAGTCAATAAGTGGTACAGGGAATAGCCCTCCCTTTTCAACTGCTTTCTAGGCTGGATATGATACTGTGCATTAATCAGCTCAATCCACCACCAAGCGCTTCAGTAAATACTTCAGAAAAAAATGAAAAAAAAAAGTGTTCTTCAGTCAGTAAACCACAGTAATAACTTGGACCATGACTGCAAACAGAATCCTTTAAATTACAGACAAGTCTCACTACAGCATTGCAAAGGAAGATGGATGCACACATATTCAATGCTAAATTAAATCAGCAGACTGAAAGAGAGTTCCCTAGTGATTGCACTAGAGTACCACTAAAATATTGGGTTGGGTGGTTTGTTTTTGGAGATTCACCATTATAAATATCCTTCTTCCTTTTAACTTTCCAGCAGATTCATAAAGAATTTGTTGCAGACATTGTATAAATGAAATGGAAAAATGAAAGGTGTACTTTAGGACTTGAAATGGTAAAAGTACTACAGTTTTTGGATGGACAGCTTCAGTGATGTTGATTTGACAAAGGCGACATAAAACACTTGGGAGTTTCAAAGAACCCTGAAAAAAAGAGCCAATCATTTCCAGAAATCTGGGTCTTTAAGCCTTAAAATTCTATCATTGTCACTGCATAGCATTCAAAACATAAAAAATAGATGCCCTGCAGGTCATGTAAAACTTTGCAGCTCCAGGGTGGCATCTCTTACACTGCTGGAGGAAACAAAGAGAAAGAGTCAAATAGAAGTTATAAAAGAAGTCCAAACACCCTACAGAAAAATCCAAACTACAAATCACTAAGCTGCAGACTATAAACAATGATAAATACAGTGTACCTTGAAGACAAGCAGGAAAAACACAACAGTCATGAAACCTGCTAAGAGAATCACTGGAGACAAACCTGAGATGAAAATACAAGGTGTGTTTCTCTTTTCCCAGTTACATCTAGGAGATTTGCAGAGCTCTTTGGAGCAAATAGTTGATAAGACCCCTCCCCCTGTCCTCACATTCCTTTCTTATGCAAGAGTTATTGGTGCAGTACTGAAACAAAACTTTACAACCAGATCATTGCAGACTGTCTCCCTGGCTTCAAGAAGTGCTCCTCTCATTTAGGAAAACTTGCTCATCACTAAAAGCAAGAAGGTTCTATCATAGTCATGGAAATGTTATATTTGTCCTCTTATTCATTCAGGTGTCTCCACCTATTAAAAGCACTTATTCCAAACACGTTTTAACATTAAATAGATATTAAGAAATACCTTAAACTCAGGTTCATGCCTATAACAGTGAACTCAAGGCTACAGTGATCTCTGTGAAAAGCCTGGAATAGGAAACCATGTAATGGAAGAAAAGTGCTGAAAACATGGTGCTTCTTTTTCATCAGGGCACTGGAGCTGCAGTAAGGAAATTCTGATTTAAAAATGTCTTCTGCCCTAATGTTTGAAGGGAAGACAGAAGGAATTCTCTAAATATTTTAACAAAGACAAACTGAAATCCAATTCATGATACTGCCTTTAGCAGGGCAATCCCACGGTGCTGTTTCCATCGTGGACCAATGTCATAAAGGAGACTTAGGGACATGACTGCTAAGTGTTATCAACAGCTTGAAAGGGCATATGGACAGGATATATCCTTTAAAAAGCAGGATAGTTATCAGTGATCTGAAGTCTTTCACCTGTATTATCCACATCAAGTGAAAATGATAAATGATCCCTCCTTCATGCCCTTTTCCTCATAGTCTCCATATCTTCACGTTAGAGTCTGAAGGGAGATAATGTAGCCCTGTGACTGCTGGGCAGAGAGGATGGGTGGAAATATTGGGCACATAGACGAGGTGATCCTAGGATACCTACACTACACAAAGCTGGTGTAGACTATGCAGTTAAAAGCAAGCAATATCAGACTTTTTTTTTTTTTTTTTTTTTTTTTTTTCCCCTAATGGGTCTAAAAATGGAGAATAATTTCAGGAGCATGAGGGCTGCCATGAAACATCCTTATTGTACAGACTGCTTTTGTGGAAACCTCTCTGGAGTGTCTTGTCTGTGCACTCATGCTGACACCTGGTGGCAAAAAATGAATTCAGAAGAAACTGAATCAAGATGGCAGACAATTTGTTTTCTCTGAGCTGGTAAGACTAACCAGTTCCCAGGTTATCTTAACACGTCCATGCTGAAAATTATGCTGATCAAATGCATTCTGACATCTGAGTCCCTGAATCTTGTGTTGAGTTCCTTAAAAAGCCATTTGGCAAAACAAACAAATATTTTTTTGAGCTGAATCCTGAGAATGGTGGTTATATTTTTCATTTTCTGTCTTAAAAAATTACAAATTATTGTATTTGAAGTGCAATAAATTGCCCTGTTTGATCAACAGACTCAATGTTACATTTTCTGCTGCTGCTGCTGTGCTTAGAAGCATAGAACCACAGAGAAGCTTGGGTT
This sequence comes from Sinosuthora webbiana, assembly GCA_013397395.1. Lineage (NCBI taxonomy): Eukaryota > Metazoa > Chordata > Aves > Passeriformes > Sylviidae > Sinosuthora > Sinosuthora webbiana. Next base: position 1,266,774 of record VXBN01003839.1, read on the forward strand.
GAAAGTGATCTTAAAGACCATCTAGTTCCAGCCTTTCTGTCATGGGAAGGAATGCCACCCACTAGATCAGGTTTCTCAAAGGCCCTGTCTGACCTTATCTTGCACATTTGCAGGAGTGGCGCATCCACAAGTTCTCTGGGCTTAGTAGGATTTAGTAAGACATTTGTGGAACAATGTTGCTGGAATATCTTCATGGTTTTCCAGGGGCTGGATCTCAAATCTTGGCTATGGATTTCACATTACATTCTCTACTGTTTTTCCTTTCTTGTAATTAGATTTAAACCCAGTGCAGGATTCAGAAATTATTGTTTTCTTCTCATGGGAAAGCAGCAAAATTGTACCTAGGAGTTTACTAAGGCTAGTTTATATACTGAATCTGGAGCTGGAATGAACCCAGTCCTAAAAAGCTTACAAATTCTCCAATGCTTTCAGAAATCTCACATGCCCACCATCATTTCCCAGGAAGTTACTTAATCCTGAAACTAATTCCATGGGTAAAGGAATAAAGCCTGCTGCCCATGAGATACTGTAGTTGGGAGTCATAAAGGAAAACTAACCACCTTTTCTCCTTTCAAATATGAAAGATATGTCCCATTCAGTAACTTCTGTCACCATTACAGAAGCCTCTAACTCTTATTAACTAATTAACTTCAACTTGCCCCCACAGTGGCTATTTAATTTAACATATTTTGTGTTAAGTATAAAAAAGTGAGATCAATCTCTCCTATTCGGAAACAAAATCCAGCATAGCTAACAATTTATCAGACTTTCATCTGCCCCACTAAAATTCAAGGAGAGAAATTAATTTGAACCCCTCCCTAGCAACGTTTGTTTCTGAGCTGAGCTATATTCTAGAATGTACGTATGTGTGCAAGTTCTGTGCAGAAAGGATTATTTTCTGAATGAAGATTGTGAGATGGTTTTTTACTTGGTTTCTGATGAGGGTAAGGCATTATTGCTGAACATGTAAATAAAAATTTAGCAAACTGTGTTCTTTCCCCAGCAACATAAGAATCCACTTCAAGTAACCTTATTTTTTATTATATTGATCATCCAAGTTTATGAAGAATTGGGTTCGTCAGGAACTCTAATGAATTGAAACTGTATTTGCTTAAATCTACTAATTTAGTATCTTTCCCAAGAAATCTGTGCACCTAAAATGTTAAAGGAAACAAATAAACACACCTCTCATTGTAAACGAATGAACAATCTCAAACTATCTTTTGACCAAGGAATCACAAAGCAGATTATATTTTCCAACTGAAACCCTTATCACAAAGACTCAGTGCAGCTATCTTCTTGTTTACTCTCTGTTTCCCCAGGGAAAATGAAGGATGATAAGCAGTGATGTGACCCAAATGACAAGAAAGCTCAGCTAACAGATTTACCTTGTTTTGCTTCTCCCCACCCCAACCTTTTTCAGGCTACAAGAACATCAAGCAATAAAGGAATTTTTGTCCCAGATTAAATGCTGACATTAAATATAATAATTTTTTGTTTCATGTAATTTTTGGGTTTAACTGCTTCTTAACAAACACAAACAGAGAAAGTTATGATTACAAAACATCCGATGACTAAGAATTTGTTCATGTTTGGAGCTGTACATGTAGACAGAGAGATGCAATTTCTTTCATGAAAACAATACGAGGGGAAAATCTGAATTCCACATATTGCAAGCCTCAATCACACAAGCCTTTCCTACAGCCCTGTTGATAATCTTCATCAGCAACAGTTTTAGCTATTTGTAACTCTGCAGAGCCAGTGTTCTGAGTCACTGCTCCATCTGTACCATCCTAGTGGAAATGTCAGTGGCAGCTGCTGCTAGTTAAACAGGATTTAAGATAAAGGAGGCAGAACAAGATATCAAAATACTCAACTGAGATTTCAGATGGCTCCTACTCTCCTTGGAGTATTATATTTTGGAATTACCCAGAATAAAGTTTTACTTGTGTCACCTGTAGGAAACACAAAGCTCCTACCATTCCTTGTAGGATAAAAGGCTGGCCCTTGGAGATGTTTGCATACTTGCTGGTCTGTTCACAGTATTAGTGCTTCAGTCATTGTAAATCAAACATGAAACACAACTGGTGGGAACGATATGACCTATTCCAATACTTGGAAAGAGACTCCTAGAGTTTTGTACTGGCTTTTCAGGTTTGAGTCAAGCTCATCTAGCTAAAAAATTCACCTGAAATCCTTAAATATCTTCACTTAAACACACATTGAATGAAAGGAAGAATAAGAAATTCTGAAAGAATTTTTTTTTTATTTCCCAGAATGAAATATTTTTACTTTGTAGGATGTTTGATTTGCAACATGATATAGGCACCCTTCATTGGAAAAGAGCTGATAGTCATTATGCTTTTTCCTTTGAGTCCTATAGGAAAGAGCACCCTCCTTACCACTATCTCAGTAGTGTTCTTCTCTGTGATGGAATCCAGAAACCCTACTCTTGCAGACATATCACACATCAGGGCACAAAACCCACTCTCTTCTTTCTGATCCACTAAATATTAAACTAGCCTAGCTCTGTATTCCCAGATTGCTCTGAAACTATATTTGTTCAGTGATGCATAAGTGAATAAGACTGCTTACGAGGAAAAGTTTAAGGAACTTCCCGCAGCTGCCAGAAAGAAAAAGATAAAATGTGATTAAAAAATATCACTCTTGTAGATTTTACTGTCAGCCCCACTCTGAACATGCTCAGTGTTGCATTAAAGTCTGAGGGCAGAGTTACATACTTCAATTCAGTTATTTTAATTGGCTTTCCCACTGCTGAGAGCAATGTTGGATCACCAGGATCTTTCACTTCACACATATGCCTAAAGAGATTGGAATTTCTTTCAAGTCCAGAAGCTTTTTGTACATCAACACAGATGGCATAATTGTGTTGTTTTGGCTCTTTGACCAAGGTGTGGACGCCTGGATGAGATATTCCCTAAACAGTCAGTGTGAATTAGCACAATACTGGGAGTCAAGAACCTGAAGAGGTTATTTAAAATCTTAGCAATGTTTTTGCATCTGGAAAATTATCTTCCTAGTTACAAAGATGCTTCTTTCAAAAGTCTTAAGCATTTTTCTAGAAAGTTTTTTGGATTCTGTTTCAATTTTAATGGTTTCTCTTTCACCTTTCCAGAGACTAAAGGCTCTGCACCTTTCCTTTGGGCTCTAACTCAGGCTCTCTAAAACTGTACTGCTTTAGAACTATGAATAAAATTCTTTTAGAAAAAAGGATTTTCAGAAAGTGGTAATAATGAGACACTTGTAGAAATTATTTCTTCAAATATAGATGAGTTACTTGTGTTTCAGAGTGATAACATGTCCTTTCTTTGATATTCCCTTGTTATGACTATGTTTTTATCTACTGAAAGTGCTGCAAGCCAGAGCTCTTCAGAAAGGGAGCTGAATATGTCAGGTTATTTATACTATGATGGAGATAACAAGGATCTGTTCTCTACTAAATGTAAGTACATTATTCCCCTCACTAATAAAAATTACACAAACACATCCAGGAGCAGAATGTGGGCTTCAAACAATATGACCTTATATAAAGAGATTTTACCTGTAAAGAATCCTTAAAGATTTATCCAATCCCCATATCATTAATTCAATAGCCATTATTGATAGACAAGGCAGGAAATTCAGGCAATATTTAATTACTCCTGATAGGATTTGACAAATTTGTCAGAGCTTTGAGCACCCTGCTCTAGTGGGAGGTTTCCGTGATCATGAGGCTTTGGAAAAAAATGATCTTTAAGGTCCCTTGCAGCCCAATTCTCTCTGTGATTCTATGATTCTATGACTTAGGCATGAGGTATGACATGATTAACAACGTGATAAAGGCTATAGGAAACAGAAGTGTCTGTGAGCTTCACAGGAAAACTCAGACATCATTCTAAGGAGTTTAGGGACTTACTCTTCTGAAATGTAAGATAAGCAAAACTTCCTCAAAAAAATCTTATTTGTGGATCCAGCCACAGCTGCTCAAACTGGATTTTCAACCCAAAGACGGACCAGAGATAGAGGTTGTGGATGTGAAGACAAAGAAATTCTTATCCGATTTAGCTGATCTTACAGGGTAAAGGCAGTGCTTGATACAGCCTTACAGAAGTTCAGGGAGTGGATTTTTTTAAAGCCAGTACAAATAACTGCATTGCCTTGACTACGGTCTGGAGATTTCTGCTTCAGCAACTAAAGACCACTCAGCTGTTAATTCAAAGCTAATTCAAACAGCCAGAGCCCTGGCTGTTTACTGAAAGGGGGCTGAAACATTTGGAGCAGGACTGAAATTTTTCTCACAGCTTTGCACCACTCATGACATGCACTGCACATGACAGCCATGTTACACAAGCTTAGATGCATCTCAGAAAAGATCAGATGCCATTTTTCTGTTTGTCTTTTGTTATAGAAATATCATTTTTCCACTGGAGCCTTATGTTTAAATGTGGAAAAAAGAAAAGAAAAAAGAAAAGAAAAGAAAAGAAAAGAAAAGAAAAGAAAAGAAAAGAAAAGAAAAGAAAAGAAAAGAAAAGAAAAGAAAAGAAAAGAAAAGAAAAGAAAAGAAAAGAAAAGAAAAGAAAAGAAAAGAAAAGAAAAGAAAAGAAAAGAAAAGAAGCTAGAAGAATATCCACTAGTTTTTTGATTCCAATAAGCTTTGTTTACAACTGTGGATGGCTTTTCAAATAACATTTATGGTATCAGTGGCTATTTACAGTGTTTTCTGAGCAAACTAAAATTTTGTTTTAATTGTATGTGTTTTGCAAATTAAAAAATTACTGTTTACATTTTTCAAATTTATGGCTGTTTTTATGGTAACTTTCTTATAAAATAGTTCTCTGGTTTATGTGACATTTTTCTATAGCCTTAAATGTTTAAGAGGGCTTTTGCGCCATTTCAGGCACAAAAATGCTTGTGAGAATTTTCCAAAATATATAATCAATTCAATAACAGATCTCAGAATTTTGTTTTAGAACAGTATAGATGGAAGAGATCTGTGAGGATCATCTCTATACCAACCCAGTGCACAAAGGGCCAGCTAGACCAGGTTGCTCAGGGCTGGATGCAGTAGGGTTTTAAGTATCTCTAGGAGGGAAAGATTCATAACCTCTTAAGGACTTTTTTTCAGTGTTTTGTCACTCTCACAATAAAAAAGACTTTTTCTTATATTTGGTAGGAGTTTCCTGTATTTGATTTTGTACTCATTGATTCTCGTCCTGGCACTAGACACCTGACACTGAGAAGAGCCTGGTTCTGTCTTTGCTACTCCCTCTATTTGGTGTTTATATACTTTGATAGGGTCCTCTCAAGCTGATTTTTCTCCAGGCTGAAAAGTCCCAACCTTCTCAACATCTCCTTGTATGTCAGGTATTACAGTCAGTCCTTTAACATTCTTCAGGCCCTTGGCTGGCTTTTCTCCAGATGTGTCTCACCAGGGCTGAGTGGAGAGGAAGGATCAGCCCCTTTGAACTGCCATCTACACTCCAGTACAATTCTACCTAACACAGCCCACAACTCCTTAACTTGACTGTTCATCATCTCCCTCCCTTGTTCCTAATTTAATCCATGCTCATCAGCATGGCATGAGTGTTGGCAAAGCTGCTCTTGTCCTGCTTAATTATGTGGCTCCCTCCTTAGTTTTCCTCCCCTCCAAGTGCAGTTCTGGATGTATAATTCAGAGAATATTTTCTTAAAAGACAAAGCTGAGTGAATCTAAAGCATAAGCTAATCTGAGGCACAAGAGGATGGCATGGTAATAGTTATGCATAACTAACAAAGGACCAGTAGGAGGGATTTTTAATGAATGTGTAAATTCACGGAGTAATATCCTGCCTGAAGAATGGCAAACATAATGGGCTACATGAAAAGGGAAAATAAAGGTGAGCTCTGCAATTAGGAGACTCTAAATTTGACATAAGTCCTTTGCAATGCATTATAACCATTCTTGACAAAAAGAATAACTGAGGACACAGAGACAAATGAAATTTAATAAAAGATACATGTGGTTTTCTCAAAGATGCTACCCTAATCTAATAGCTGTGTTTTTTTTAAGGACTGATATTTTAGAATAGGTGAAGCAGTGGATTTAGTACATGCAGATTAAAAACAATAACAACAACAACAAACAACCAAAAACCAAACCAAACCAAAAAAACACTGTAAAACCACCTGAAAGACTAGATGCAGTTTTCCATAGGAAATTGCTTCTCAAGGAAAGGATGGTGAACATTCATGTAATAATATTAGGCTCATAAAGAGCTGACTAATGAAGAGACTGCAATGGCTTATCTTAAAAGAGATGAATTGGACTAGAGAAGTTCTAGTATTTGTATTCTCCTGTCATCAGTCTGAGACTGGTTCTGCTTAATTTACCAATGACCTAGAGACAAGAAGTAGATAAGTGGTCATCCAAACTTCTGGCTGGAAAAAATGTAAGATGCTGCCAATATTAGGGAGGACTGAATCATCATATAAAGGAAATTGTTGAATCCAGTTGAAAAACCTAGATGCGTGTTGACGTTGAATGCAGAGAGGAAAGTAATAAACTTCGGTATAAACAGGGAAGGCACTACTTGAAGGCAGAAATAAACCATCTGCAGGTGGATTCCCTGCCCTGTCCTTGTCCTGTACCCATGCCCATGGCCTGATGGTCATGGCTGCCCTCCTGCTGACTGTGTTGGGACAGGTCATGACTGTGAGGCTCCATTCTGTCCAAAATCCCAGCCCCCAGGCAGGCCACTGGTCTTCATGGTGCCCTGTCACTCATTTGCAGTATTTTGTGTAATTCCAAACGATTATGATCATTACACTAACTTTATCAGTGAACTGTATATTTACATCTTTTTGCAAGTTTTGTTACTTCCTAAGAATACAAAATTACAAGAAACATTGTATCCTTGGTTCCTTGGAGCTGATTTAAAATTTTGGGAAGACAAATTAAAGAGTGTTTTTTTGGTATAGATTCAGGTTTTAATTGTCTCCCCATTCCATCCCTTTTCTGTAATGAGAATGGCTAATTCTGCATTTGAAAACTAATCCCGAGCTGATCAATATGTAGAGTCCACCTCCCATGGTTCCAACAAAAAGAAGAGAGAAATATCATGAAACTCAAGGACCATAAGAATCAGTCACACAACCTTTTCACTTTAATCTGAGACCCAATCCTCAATTGGGTCAGCCCCACCTCATGAAGCACTGAAATGTGTCTACATACCAGGGAATAGCACTTGCCCTATGGATCTTTCAGGATCTTACTTGAAATTTATGAATTTGGATATGCAATCAGGCCCAGTCTCTGAAGAAATGTGAGATTAAATTTGAAATTGCTATACAGGTAGACTATGTGAGACAAGTTGCCAACTTACACCTGAAGCCATCAGAGGGAAATTTTGCACAAATTCCCATTTTTCAATTCAAGGCAAAAGGTCAGATATGGAACGCCCAAATCACCTTGAGATTCCAGCAATCTTTCATAAGCATCTCAGACAATTTTTTAATACTCAGGACATTTCAATAATCACAGAGATATTTACTCTGCAGAATCATTTTGAGCTGTATCTTGCTTTTTCCTTAGTTCAAGCCTTATTCCTGCTGCCATTAGGGATCATAATTTTTGTTGCTAATGAAGCCTGTTTGTTAAAACCACAAGTAGACATGGGAATCAGTGAAAATTATGCAAATATATTACAATTTGAATACTCATCCTCTAAAGCCTACTTTGCATATGCCAAATTCTTTTTTTTTTCTCTAAAGAATTACTGGATTTTGATCGAATTTCATTCCTTCATCCTCAGTTGGATTTGAACCATGAAACTAAATTCCAAGGCTTTGTATCTTACATTAAACCCCAGCACATATTCAGTCCAAGGCACTCTCTGCTGTCAAAACATGGAATTTTGTAGTCGGATTGGGAAATGGCATGACATTCTTTATTCACCAACCAAATCTGACATTCAAATTATAACATACCTCCATGCTGCACTGGTTTAAGTATTGTGTTGCTCTGTGTGTCAATCTTTTTTCTTCTTCTTCATTTACATGTCTCTCAAATTGGAGAAGATGGAGGGCTAGGGAGGGCCCAGAAATAAACTTATTGAAAAGGTCTGCTTTGCAGACTTTTACACCTTCAGCTAAATATGAGTTTTAAATTGTAGCATCTAATTCCAGTGAAATGGAAAAATGAAATGAACAATATCAATTTTCTCTCATCAGAAGGGCAATAATAAGACCAAAAAAAGTACTACAAATATACTATAGCATCATTAAAATTTTAAATCTCCAGTCTTATGGTCTGCAAAAGTTGTGCTACTGGTGAGCATGGTATTTTATCAAGTCCATTTAATTTGCTTTAGAATAAAAATCAATAATTCAGAATTTCATTCAAATTCTGAAGGAATACTTGACTCCTGATTACAATTTCAATTACCTGCATTTCCTAAATGTTGAGCTGTACTTATTACTACAAAGTTCTTTGCTTTTTTATTCATTACATATAATTGCTACTTATACTTCATCTCCTATTATGTTTTGTAGCCTGGATTTCTACAGAAAAGAAAGCTCCTGTAATCACTCTGTGATTACATGTTTGTGGAGGGGATATGTTTAATGCATTTCCTAACAAAAAAGTAGGTTTAACCTATTGGCTATTCTGAAAGAAAATTGATACATACATAAATGTTCTAGAATTACTAAGTTCCTATAACTTTTATAAAATAGAAATCTTCATAGAGGCTTGGGGCTCATTAAGAGAAAAGCTTCTTTGTAAATTCATTTATTCCTAGATACCACAAAATCTCCTTTGATGAACACTTTTTCAAATGACCTGGGAGAACGGCTTCAATTAGCGACCACACAGTATTTGATACAATGTCATTGAAAAGCCAAGTTTCATCAGGTCAATTGATTTTTGCAGAGAAAATCTCCTTTTGGAGTGCAGAAACTTATAGGCTTCTTGTAGTGTATATAAAAGAAAAGCTTTCAATAAATCTTCCACATTTTAGAAAAGCCTTGTCTTGTTTAATTCATTTCTATATCATTCTATGGCAATACTATATGAAAAATGTATTTATGGCTGAAAAACATTTTAAAAAGACTGAATAAATATAAATGGGAAATTAAAGTACACATAGAAAATTATCAGACTAATTGATAAGAAATATCAAGTCTATTTTTATATTATTATTCTTAGTAATGGAGAAAAATAAGACAAATGGTGAAAAATGGTATTTGAAGAGAATTACATCTGAGACATTTTTAAAACCTGAACCGGAGGCACAAAATAAGTTTTAAAATTACGATAATGAGTATTACTTGTTTTGCCACATATAATTATGATCCTATCACTGAACTCAGAAGGCAAACAAATACAGAAGAAAGAGACATAGAATGTATAATAAGAGAGACTGTAAACACAAAATATGATACTTTTTTAAAATCTCATTTGAAGATGATACTTGATGACATTCAGAAATGCAATTGCTTCCTTTCTTGAAAATTGCTAATAGTCTTTTCTCAGCAAGCTGTGCCTCAGGAAGAAACAGGAATTATAAATTATTTTGCTCTCATGACTTCGGAAGAGTAAAATAAGCAGTAGACATATAGATTGACATCTGCATGCTGAATCAAGTGATTAAACCTTCTTCAAGATATTCCTTTTTTCATAGAAATTCAAGTCCTGTGCCAGAAAGCCCCTAATGTTACCTGGATTTATATTATTAGCTGAATAATGGCCTTCAAATATCATTCAGCTTTCCTTGATTTTTTGGGGTTTTTTGCTTGGTTGTTTTTTTGGTTTTAGGTTCAGGGGGTTTTTTTTGTGTGTTTTTTGGGGTTTTTTGTTTGTTTGTTTGTTTTGGTTTTTGTTTTGTTGGTTTTTTTTCTCCTTTTTCTCTTTTTCTACATTTCCATTATTGCTTTCCAATATTTATTTTACATTTCCATATTATTGTTTTGTTATTAGTTTATAAAGAGAAAAGCAAATGTCAATAGTTCTTTAGAGAGTTAATGCAGTCTGCATAGATGTTCTGGAATGTTCCAAGTAGCTCATCCTATCAACATTCTCATGTTCTATGGAAATAAGATTCAGGGATATGGAAGTGATATTTTAACAACTGCATCTAAATATCTGTGCTCCCAGAACTGGCACACCATCAAGAAAGTAGTCAGCCCCTTGGGAATTGCTAGCCACAACTGCACTAGGATACACAAAGAAGAAATATGAAGAGAGAAAGAAGGAACAAAGACTGGGATCCCTCCTTTGACAAGAGTGTCTTAACTGTTCATCCATGACACTGCACTCTTTTTTTTTTTTTTTTTTTCTTTCCAGCTCAATAAATATTCTCCAAAAAAGCAGGAGGACCACAGACTCCTTTACCCTGTATTTGCTTCCAAGCAAACAACATGAACCACCCCAGCACTACAAAGTATGTAACAATGTTTTCTCAGAATAGATACTGTTAGAATGAAATAATGAGTTTTCCAAATCTTTTAAGTAAACCACCAGATTAGAAAACAGTTGTTTTTGTACAAAGGTATGAGCACATATCCTCTACTCCTTTCTCCAAGAGCAGTTACTGGGCAGAGGACAACTGGGTTTTGCTGCATGGAGGAGCAGAAAAGATGCAACATAGGATTAGTGTAAACTGATACTCCAGTCCTTTGTTGCAGCCTTTGCAATCAAGCAAATTTTGTGGGAACCCAGAGGCTATTTTAACTAGGGGAACATAACCATCACATGTTGGAGGGGCACACAAAAGTGTCTTTAAACTATACTCCTCTTATCTCATTTCCTATGCTATTATTTTTTCCCAACCTTGCAATAAACAAAACCAGTCCTGCTTACCTCTTGCTTTTAGTCATTAAAACCAGGTAAAATATTTAATTTAAGGTAAGCAAGAGAGAATCAAATTCACTGTAGCCTGAACAATTAACCAGAAACCCAAGCAAAATGTAATTTAGTGCAAAACTACACATTTTACAATTGCAGACCAAGTTTTGTACATTTGAAAATCCTGACTCCCTACTGCATTAGGAAGCACCACTGCTGTCAAACAGCAGGAGCACAGCTGAGAGTCATTCTCTAGGTGTTGTGCTGGCTCCATAAAACATGTCTTAACAACTCTGTCCCTAATGATTTCCAACACCGTGTGCTACAAAGGGAAGACACTGAGAGCCAGCAGGTCAGCATTAATCATTTCCTCACGGAAAACACTATGAAGGGACACCACTGACATTAGTTTAATAGGTCACAAAAATAGCCAGTATAACCAGAGAAATCTCCCCAGCATTCAGTCAGGTACTTTAATGGAACTGTCAAACACTTTGTCTGACTCTGCTGCCTGGCACCTGGATTTGGCATTTATGCACATGCTTAGGCACTATGAACAGCCATAAAATCAGACCTTACCATTCATATAGGGGTAACACTCTCAATCAGTACCTTCAGTGGAAAGAGATGCAGATTCAGATAATATGAGCTTGTACAATCTTTTTCTTTTACCTACAAGATACTTGGAAGAATAGAGCAGAACAATTTGTGTTTGATCATATCAGAGCCACTTCGGCCCTCTGGTGATTTAACTCTTCCCTTCAAAGCAATGGTGTTGAGCATTTGCTAACACTGCAACATCATTGATGCCATACTTAATTGTCTTTTCTGTTTCTAAAAGGTCTCTTTATGAGCGTTTCTGTGCTGTACAATGACTTAGACTCTCAAGCCCCATGCTGGTCTATTCCACTACCTGTTTATTACATGCGCTTAGAGAATGTAATGCCGACTCAAAAGTGCTGGAATGCCTTGAAAAGCACAATTATATTACTTCCTTGTTTATGAGGACATAGGCAGTAAGCTCTACAATTTTCCTAATTGCCTGAAATATTTTTTCATTTTTGTTCCCCTTTTTTTCCATCAAATAAATGTATATGAATTTACTACAGAAAATAAGAAATGCAGGCTTTATGCTTGAGCTTTCATTTCTTTTCTGTTAGAAATCTATCAGGAAAACATCATTCTTGTGGGAATAAGTGTACAAAAGCATGCATATATTCCTGTATTTATTTTGTACAGAGAAAACAACGAGGAACAAATATGTAATAGAATATAATAAACTACCCACTATTGCAGAGCTTGTCAGAACATTTTTCTTTTTAATTTTAGATTGTCTATAGATATGTTTAAAATTTGGGAAGGTTACAGAGCTGCAAGAGCTCCAAAAGACTCTTAATATAAAAGCCAGGCTTTTATACTTGGGTGTGAGAGTGTAGGCCTAGAGGTGGATGAAGAAGTAATCCAGATGACTTTATGATTTATTTATATTTTTCTCATAGTGTAAAGGATGCTTAGTGTATGTGATAGTTAATATGTGAGATTTCTCCACATGTATCTAGATCTATGTGGGTGCATGTAAAGACAGCACATGAATATTTGTTGTGGAATTATGTGCTAATATAACGATACATCTGATGGAAGGATACCCCCAACAGGAGTAGCCTGTTGGAGCAGGGAGAGATTGCTGTCACAGGACAAGAACAAGTAACGTTCTTCACACTTATAAATGGATGCAATCTTTCAGATACTTTAGGAAAACAATCATAAAACCAACCCTGAGAAGGAACTAAGCAGTGCTGCTCTGAGTTGAGGCAAATTTTCAACTTTTTTTTTCTGAGTGTGAAGAGTTCATGCACATGCATGACTTACTGATACCATTCCCCACAGAGAGTCTCTGTGTTCTTTGGTCGCCAGTATTTGCCCTCTGCTTGATAACAGTGATGGATTCCTAATGTCATGAGTCAAATGTTGGAAAAGGTTCTTTCAGATTTAACAATTCAATGGCATTCATGAAGCTATGCATCAAGTTCTGTCAGAAACCTAAGATGGCAGAAATAAATTATGTTCAAATCAAACTTTACAAGGGCATGAAGCTACATTCTCCTTACACAAGTGATACATAAGATATTACTACAAGGCAGGAGACTTAAAAATGTTACACTTTAGTAAAAATATCTTAGCTCTAGAAAAGAGAGACCATCCCTGCTATAGGATCTCTGTCCTAAATCCAAACTCTTCTGTCCCTTTCATATCAAGATGTGTGCACCACAAGGGTCTAATATGGAAGAAGAATTCCGCATTTGCTATCAGTAAGAAGTAACATCTTACTGTGTGCAGTTTTGGGCATCACAGTATAAGACATTAAGCTACTAGAGAGCATTTAAAGGAGAGCTAAGAACATAGGGAAGGTTCTGGAGGGGAAGATTTATGAGGCACGGCTGAAGTCATTTAGTCTGTTCAGCCTAGAGAAGAGGAGATTGAGAGGAGACCTCATTGCAGCCTATAATTTTCTTGTGAGGGGAAGAGGAGAGGCACACACTGATCTCTGTGGCAATCAGGGACAGGACCCGAGGGAATGGCTTGAAACTGTCAATAGGGGTTTAGGTCAGATATTGGGAAAAGATTCTTCACTCAGAGGGTGGCTGGGCACTGAACAGGCTCCTCAGGGAAGTGGTCACAGCACCAGGTTGACAGAGTTCAAGATACACTTGAACACTCACAGGAACATTGTATGACTGAGAGCTGTCCTGTGCAGGGCCAGGAGTTGGACTCCATGATTCTTTTAGGTCTTTTCCACCTCAGAATATTCTACAGTTACATCATCTTTGTTAGCAGAATCTTGATGCCCAGCTTATAGAATTACAGAGACAGGATAGAATACCAAATAGGGTACAAATTCTGTGGTTGTTTCTTTCTTTTTGCTATGCCTTTTTATTGTCTATATAGGGATTTCAATCTCACATCTCCCATGAAAGTGTCACCCCAAACAACTTCAGTTCATATGTCTAAGCTCCCTACAAATCAAAACCCTTCACCCAGTTTTTGATTCTGTTTTCTGCTCATCACTACGCAGTCAGATGACTGAAGGGGTAAATTATGGCATCTGCAGTTTTTCCACAAACAGCAGCATTACAGCTCTCCATGTTCCTGTTGCTTGATCCTCATAACTGAATAACTACTTTAAATGAGAATCAGGTTTTTGACTAATGCAACCACCTTCTATCACTGAGCACTTTTATAGGATACTGGCTAATGATGAACAGAAAGCAAGAGATAATGGAATGATTTCACCATGCTTGCCCCCTTCATTCACTGGAATGATGTTTTTTCCCTGATGTTCATTTTCTCTATTACATAACCAGTACCCAAAAAATCTACAAAAACAGAAGGATGCAGTTGTATGAAGATTACAAACACAGAATATATACCATTTTTCTAATTCTTGAAATTTTGCTTGGAGATTATCAAAAAGTTGGTTAAAGAAGTAAACTTTTCTCAGGCACCCTCTCCATCAAAAGAAACAATTCATCTTCTTGCTCTCAAGGATAAAGATCCATATTGATTAACACAATGTCACTTTTTCCAATCTGCTCCTAGAAAAGGTTTTTAAAATTCAGATATTTAGTTTAGGTTCTGATTCTGTGCCTTACCATACCTAACTTCTTCTTTTGAAATGCAGAGGTATTAATGTGTTCAATTTTAAAAATAAGGAAAAAAAATCATCAAAGCCAGGAAAAAGGTTCCTGAGTATGCATCTCATTAGTGTCTAAACATAAGCCAAATTTTCAAATTCAAAGTAAGCCAAGTTTAGTAAGAAAAAGGCCAAATTATGTTCAACACTGAATCTAATAAAAAAGTTTTGTTTTTCTGGATTTCAAGCAGAGCAAAGAAAAAAATTTGACAGTTTCAGATGCATTTTTCTTTAAGCTTTAGCACTTTAAAGTTCATATCATATAGATGACTAAGTGGTGGAAGGTTGATTTGCAATCATTTCTGCTGCCAGTTTTTTTCCCTCAAGAGGTTTTCTCTCTCTTTCTTTCCTTCTTTCTTTTAATTTTTCTTTTCTTTTTTTCTTTTTTTTTTTTTTTTCTTTTTTCTTCTTTCTGCCAGATCATACAAATCAATGCTTATTCCAAACATAAAAAGCACTGTTTTGAAAACCAGTTAAGGTTGCCAAGGAAACTACAGTGTTGTCACTCTCACATAATTTACAAAACCTATGTACTTTATGGCAAGGAAATGAATAGTTAAAGGCATTATAAATCTTATACTGACAAAACAATGAACACATGCATTATTTTCTTTGGGAATATAGAAATGGAAAGACAAAACCTCTGATCCTAAGAATCCAAGAATACACGGGTTTCCCTTGAAAGCTAACATTAAATTCCTTTTAGCTATTTTACTATGAGCAATGAATAGATGCTTTTTCTAAGTTTCAGCCAGCCAGAAACATGTTCACAAGAACTTATAAACTCAATGTTTTAATAAAATGGCCACCCAGCTAGAAAGAGGTCATCTTTGCTTTTTGTACAGGAATGCTGTGAATATGCTTTGATTATGAAAATTAAGCCAAAGGCATCTCAAGCTGTGCAGCCAAACTGGGCTGCCCATGTTTGGATTAAATTAGAGCCCACACTCGAAAAGATTGATAATTGTGCCTCATTTTGTTCCCACTTAAGTAGATGGTCAAAGAAAAATCTGGCTGAGTTCAAAGAGGGAAATGTTATGTCCAGACTTCCTACCAAAATGTGTGACAACAGGAGTAATTCAAAATGCAACAGCATTTTCCATTGCTGTGGGGCAGTATTTAATGAGTTTGATTGTTTAAAACAATGTTATAAGAAGCGAATAAAATCCCATTTTGAAAATTACTGCAGTTATGGAAGGGCTAATGATTTCCATTGCAGTTCTGAAGAATATGCAGAACTTTCAAAGTCTTTGTTACAGTGTTTGCCATGTTTTCCAGACATTTGCTGAGTGAAAATAAAAGGGTATTTGTACGAACTTCTCCTTGACACTTATCCACATTTCATTCCTGTATTCCAATCTTTCTTAAATCTTTCTTTCTTTCAGCACTTTCCTACATAACATTTGTTTCCATCCAGGCACAGCTCTTGACCTCTGTTGCTTATATTCTTCCTCCTTTATTCTCTTTCCACTGAATTTTGTCTTGGGGTTTAACCTCAGATCCAAAGAAACAAGCTTGTATCCCAACCTTAGCTCTCTTTCGGCTTTAACCTCCTTCAAAACCTTACTAGAAAGTAGTTCTGCCCATCTTTTGCCAGACCAAACATCTGCTTGTTGAAATGTTTGACATGACTGGCAATTTGTGCAATGGCAAAACCATGTGGTGCTTGTACACGGTGAGCTGATGTGAGGTATGGTGACACCTGTGCTAATCTAAACATCAGCCGCACTTTAGTACTATGTCTCATTCGATCCTTAAATTTCTACTTTGGTTTAGTTTCACATCTGACTTTCTTAAGAATTCCTTGATTTCCTCCAAACAGTACTAATATTTCTATCCAAGTAGAGGCAGGAATATCTGTTTATTATGCTGATGGAGCTCTACCAACATGCATCAGCAGGATGGGTGGGCAAACATACACAACAGCTTCTGGGGGCTTACATTTCTCCTGCATTGGAGGTCAACAGCAGAGCCCTCCATGGAATCATAGAATTATAAAACCATTAATGCTATAACGGACCTCTAACATCCTCAGGTCCATCAAAAGTGTTGTATCATAATTTATTTATGACTCTGCTGCTCTCTTCTTTTTCAGAATCCACTCTTGCATGTCCTGTGCTAGGGAGTTGCTAAGTGGTTGCAGCCTGCAGAGGAAGGACTTCCTGGAGTCAGAAGTGCTGAGGTCATTGATCTTTGTAGTGACTTAATAAATAATGCTCTTCTTTGTGCTTAACCTCCACCCCAAATAGGCAAACATAAGTGAATTTATGCTTAGTGTTTGTTCAGCTCTTCAACAGTTAGTGGAAGGAAATAGCACCTCTCTGCAGGAAGATGCTTTAGGAGTGCTTTCCATCCTGTGCAATATACATAACCCTTAGATTGCAAATAGTAGGACAAAATAACCTGTTGATGATAGACTTTTTTATAACGCAATAAGGGTTCCAGAACACAATAATTGATTTCTGGTGAGCTAATAGAATGAGTATATAAACCCATAAGGCAATTAAAATGACTGATGCGAAGCACTATATAGGAATGAAACTAACTGTAAATACACCATTTTTCTGAATCTGAAATATTACAATCACAGAAAGGTTTGGGTTGGAAGTCACCTTTAAAGGCCTTCTAGTCCAACCCCCTCTGAAACCAAGAGGGGAAAATTTGACATATAGAGACATGTGCTCTGGATTAGCTGTTGGAATTATTTCAAAAGCTTCCAACAAAACCCAGTTCCAAGCACCAACCCTGCATTTCCCATCAGAAGCCTGTGTGCCCTGCCAGCTGTTTGTAAGATTGCTGCAGAAAGAGGGTAAGATTTTTGGTTATGATTTGTGGAATGGAAAATATTAAATTTCTTAATATTTTGTGAGTAACCTAAAATAAGTTGTAATCCTGCTCTCCTTCAGAGTTTGTATACAAAAGATGATTTTTGGAGAAGCTGCTTCATCTCATCATAAGTCTTTGACTGATATAGGAATAGATTGTGTTATTTCTTCCCACTGACTAATGGGTGAGTCTGGGCAGCTGCCTTAAAAGAGATATCTAAAGATATATGGGAAGGGTCCTGTCATGAAAGAGTTTATTAGTAGTAGAACTTCAATATATTTTGTTTATTGCTAGTGACAGGGGAATATAATGGTCTCAGTGCCTATGAAAAATATTTAATTATCTCAAAGGGTAAAGGACAGCTGTTGGAAATTATGAAAGGAATGAAGAGAAAATGTGTGAACTTCTTAATATACATGATTTTAAATACAATATTATTACTGGTAGCATGAGTCCTGTATTTTCATCCAAAATACACTTAAAAATTTTCAACAATTTAAGTTCCTTCATACCACTTTTTCTTATAAACTTAAGTCCAAGGAAATTAAAATGCAATAAATTATATACATTTCTCAAGAGAAGATGAATAAGAATGCAGGGGAAAATGTCATAGGGTGAGATAAATGCTGTGTGAGCCAACATCTTGTTATAAAAATCAGCATTATGAATAAAAACAAGTTTTGCAATGCCTGCTATATCTGTGGTAGCAACAGATGTGATTTCACTGAAGGAATTTAGGGTGATTAATCTTTCAGATTCTCCCACCATCTCTGGTGTTGTGGTGTTCAGTCCCAGATCAAGTGGTGAAGCAGCATCTGCATGCTGATGCAGTGGGAGATCCAGCTGGAGTTCTTATCTTCTGTAGGTAACATAACACCCACCCCTAAAAATCAGTACAGTGATAAGGCAAAGGGTAATGGTTTTAGAGTGAAGGAAGATAGATTAAAATAAGATATTAAGAAGAAATTCTTCCCTGTGAGGGTGGTGAGGCACTGGCACAAGTTGTCCAGAGAAGCTGTGGATGCCCCAACCCTGGAAGGGTTCAAGGCCAGATTGTATGGGGTTTTGAGCAACCTGGTCCAGTGGAAGGTGTCCATGCTGTGGGGACACAGATGATCTTTAAGGTCCCTTTCAAACCAAATCATTCTATGATTCTGTGATTTTTCCTGATACAATGCATATTAAAGCTTTTGGAAGTTCACTGGTAATGTAAATGTAAACATTTGTCTACTAAGGTTTGATGATCCTGTCAACCTCCATGAAGAATTAAAGAAATGCAGCTACTATGCACAATATTAGAGAATTTCATCCTGTGTCAGCTTTAGCAAAATGCCAGATATTCTAGCTATAGTCAAGCTCTTTGGTGCAACCCAGTTAAATACACATTTGACACAGTATCCATTAATCTTACAAAGCACATCTTGAGTTACTCAATCTTGTGACATAATGGATTCCTTTCCTACACCTTGGATGAGCAATCAAACAGAGATTGACTTTCTTCATTTAGTCAAATAGATTTATCTAAGCTGTGTTTCAAAAGACTAGATTAAGTAGGGCAATGTGGGCTTTTTTATGTCCGAAGAAAAATCCATTTAATAGAACTGTTCCTTTGATTTTAGAAAGAGAATTACTATCAAAACACTGGACTCTCTCCTCTGTAGTTTTTTGTTATAATGATCTAGACAGTCTTATCTGGCTGTACAGCAATTGAGGGTATTAATACTCCCATGACATGTCTGCAAAAAAGTGTGTTCTTGGACAGAGGAGACAAAGAGAGTCCCCACATGAGGCCATTTATGTACTATGGTGTGTGTGGTGATGAAGACACTGAACAAATGTCCTTTTTTTATTATGTCACAGAAAATTATTTTCATGAAGGATTAATTCATTAAAAGCAACAAAAGGGCATTTTTTTTTTTTTCTTACTCATAATTAATTATGGGAAGACAAGTGTTCTGTGCCATAGAGAAGTGTAATTATCTTGCAGCAGGGAATTTAACCACTCTATTGCACTATGGAGGTGATGAAGACAGAAACTCCCCAGCCTGTGTATATTCTGGAGCCCTCTGCTGAACTGAAGGAAAACCCCTCAACTCCTTTTCAAGGCCCTATCATGGTAATGGAAAACTCAATGACATTTTATCAGAAGAAAAGATCTCAAAGGCTAGAAAAAGAAAATTTCTTAATATTTCCCCAGAGCCATTCTCAGAAGTGTGGGGAATTTTATATTTTTTTAATTCAGTATGAGTCTAATATGTTTCATTTCAGTTTATAGGTGAATTTTGATTTGAAATATGATTGCTTAATAAGGGAATCTATTACAAACTTATCCAAAACGTATCAATATCTAATTTGAACACTAACAATTATTACTTCTACTAATATTATAATTTTCCTTTGAATTCAGCATTTCAAGCAGACAATATGATTTTTTTTTTCTTTTGTTTGTAATGTTCATAATGTGAAAACAGAGGAAAACTATCCTGTTTCTTAGCAAACACTATACAGTGACCTTAGAGCAGTAAAACAGTATTCAGCTCAGAGTTAAGTGTTTCCTGAGTTCTGCTGGTGAATCTTTAGTTTGTGTGGAAAGTGGATTTCCACACCACATTCTCACCTTTGTGAAGATTTCTAGTCCGTCCTCTAGCTCACAGAAACACTTTGCCTGGCGTGTGGTAGACATAAGAACACTGTTGAGTCATAAAACTGGGATTTTAGGACTGTGCAGCACATGAGAACATAGGAAGTACCAAATATATTTGCAACATGGTCCTTATGATTTTATCCCACCTTTCTTGAGCTTTGAGCTCAAAAGACTTTCTGTCTTCTGTAAAGAAGGTAGTTGGCAAATTCCCATATCCACACAGGGTGAGAAAATAAAGAAGGGAGTAGTAAATCTATTACCTTCTAGAAGAATGGACTCTGAGTCTGAGAGAATCCTGAATCAAGACCACAAAAAATCACCTATTCTACGTGTAAAATGTACCTTTAACTGAATTAACAAAAAATGTTAGTGCCATGCTCCCAAGCCAGAAATGTTTAGTGGAGCTCCTGCTCTTCCTGACTGAGCTGACACCACATTTCTGTGTGTTCTGAAATGTTCCATAAATTCATGACAAAGACCAATTCTGCATCAAGGATGGTAGCATTGGTGTGCCTTCATTCCAAAGAGAAAATAATCAGAAATTCTGGGGAACTGACAAAACCAAGCTAAGGACTTGTTTCTAAAACTACTATGTTTTGTTTCTGACTTGTTGAACTACATTAATGTCTTGATGCAGTGTAAATCAGATTTTAAGAATCATTAAGTAACATATTAAATCTTACTCACAGTCTCTAAGAAGGAAGCTACCTTTATGGTACCATATTCTAAAAGAAATCCACAAAAAATATTCTAGTGTAATATCTTACTCATAATTGAGAGAATGTTATTTACTAGTAGGATACAAAGCACAAAATGACAACTATTTCTTTTGAAATCTTACAAAATTAAGTTGATGAAGAATAAATTGAATAGATTGTTTATGTTTCCAATGAAGAAAATTTCCAGTGACTTTACCATGAGCCTAGGAAATTAGGTAATCATAATTTCTTCGAGTGTGCATCTACATCATTATCAGGCTTCCTTTCTAAATCTTTTCAAGTACTGACAAGATCTAAACCTAGATGATTAGTAAAATCTGATAGGATTATACATTTCCTGAAAACCTACAATTGGAAATAATGGAAAAAAAAACCAGCTGTCATAGTCAGAAAGGCTTAATAATACCTGGAAGACTTGAAAAGTACTAAATCTAAAGACAGTTGTGAAACTAATCTAAAAGTGCCTCCAATATAATACTGTTGTGTCACAACCCAAAACTATCTCTCAGTG
This sequence comes from Sinosuthora webbiana, assembly GCA_013397395.1. Taxonomy (NCBI): domain Eukaryota; kingdom Metazoa; phylum Chordata; class Aves; order Passeriformes; family Sylviidae; genus Sinosuthora; species Sinosuthora webbiana. Next base: position 1,287,987 of record VXBN01003839.1, read on the forward strand.
TCAAATAACATGAACTCCATATTTTGAGTTCCTGTTTTGTAGGTCATTAAATAACACCAGCACATCAGTAGTACAGTGATTTACATCCAGTGATGTTCTGACTAGCATAATCAAATGAAATTATGTTAGCAACTGAAAAGCAACAGTAAAGCTGAAGATCAAGAAAACTGAAAATTATTAATTTAAACTGAAACCTTGTCTTGGATATTAGCAATAAAGTGTGCATATTGTTTTCAGAAGCAGCATTTTATATTAACTGTGATGAGCAATAAATAGATGGTTTCCATAACAGCCAAGGCACAGTTAACATTATTTTAATTAATGACACTTGTGATTTGAAAGAAAAAGACACTTTGAACTTGACTGACCATGAAGGTGTCCTTACAGCTGCAGTGGCTGGTCAAAGTAGGCAGATTTGTCTTGTTCACATATTTCCTTTCTGTACTCCACAACCCGTTTCTTATCTACATTTAGAAGCTAATTCAGATGATTTGGGTTAAAAAAATGAAACAACCCTATAGAGTAATGCTGAACTAACCATAAAGCCTTTGAAAAAAAAAATACACTAAATATACAAACTGCTTTTGTTTTGCAAATCAGCAATATGAAGGGATTTCACTACTCCAGCAATATCACATTCTTTTGTCAAGACCAATTCAGCTGCTTCACAAGGCCCTGTAAAAAAAAATAAATAACCCAAAGACACTGCTTGATAACAGCTTTCATAATGTTTACCCCAATAAAATATATTTTTTCTTTGAAGGGTGTACAGCAGTCCTTAAATTTATTGTTCAGCACTAAGTTCTAAGGTAAACTTCAAAAGTAAGATACCACCAGAATCAGATGCTAAACAAGTGGTGTCTTTTCTAGTAGTTTTCCAACAACACTGGAACAGGAAAAAAAGTAAAAGGAGGTCACAACTTTCTAAGAAATCAAAAGATACCATATTTTTATATCCACAAACAACTCTAAAGAGTGCTTCAGATTTCAAGGAAGATATATTGAAAGTTTTGAGGCCTTGAAAGTTTCTCTCTTCCACCAATGATTACACAGCTTGCAAAACCTCAGTTCTTGCAGATACTCAACATTCACTGGACAAGTCTACAATAGCACAATCTGATTTCAAACTAAGATCCAGCTTTGAAAGAATCATAGATTTCAAATCATAGAACACAAATCATAGATTGGGTTGAGTTGGAAGGTATCTTAAAAGCCTTCTAGTTCCAATTTCCCAACATGGGCAGGGACACCTTTCACTAGACCAGGTTCCTCAGAACTGTATCAACCTGGTCTTGAACCTCTTCAGATACTCAAGAGGAACTGGTCTGACTAGCTTGAGAAGTAGGTTGATCAGCTGATTTCAAGATGGCCTTTCCAGTTAAGTTTTGATTATATTTTCCTTTCTTTGGCACTTGCATCAGTATCCGAGGATAGGCAGACTGTGACTGTGAGTGGAACACATAAAGCAGAAACCTAAACCAGCAGGAAAAGGAAGAATGTAATTTTTTTTTTCCTAAATGGGCAATACTTTATTACTGTCATATAACTGTAGTTAGGGGTAAAAGTCTTTCAATCATGCAATAAAGTGCTCTTAGAATCACAATAAGATATGTGGTCAGAAATACCATGTACTACCTTTCCTTTACAATGGTAATGAGAATTCTTTTTCAAAGAGCACTGTTTTCCATTTAAATTATTCAACAGCAGAAAAGGCTGTATATAGATTTTTTAAAAGGAATATTTCATTAATATGAAAAATTACATCTTTAGCCATGAAATGCTTAGTTACCTCCATGAATTTAGTTGGAAAAGACACGCAATTTTAGATTTCACACTGTAGCAATTTATTCAGTAAAACTAGTTAAAAAACATTGGATGCAAGCATCTATGGGTTCCAGCATGTACATTTCAAGGGTTAATTAATTTAAAGTTTATTAATTTTACACTAAAAAAATAAATATAGATTAATACCTGTTGGCTTCACCTAATTTCCTTTCACTTCTTTATCTAAATGGACTTATATGATGCTTAAGTCAGAATCATAGAATCAAAGAATGCTTTAGAAGGGACCTTAGAGACCATCTAGTTTGAACCCCCCTGCCATGGGTGGGGACCCCTTCCTGTGTGCTCTGAGCCCCATCCAGCCTGGCCTTGAATATTTCCAGGGATGGGGGATCCACAACTTCTCTGCACAACCCGTGCCAGGGCCTCACCACCCCATATTAAGGAATTTAATACTAGTATCCAAACACACTCTCTTTCAGTCTAAAGCTGTTCCCAGGTCAGGGAATGACCTAGGTGGGGATCACTGATTGTACTTACGAGTTTGATACTGCCTTGACATGAATTTTTTAGTGATCTGCTTGTAATACCATCTGTGGATGGAAAAGTGACATTCTTGGAATCTTGTTGACATTAATTATTCAGCAATCAAAAAATCTCTTTTTTTTCCCCCTGATTAATATATTTTAAACTGTATGTAGTGTACCTGTCCACAAAATAACAGGGTTGTGGCAATTTACTACATATATATACTCAGGTTCTCCAAATGTGAAGAAAAGCATTAATATTTTTGGGGGGATTTTTGTTTTTTGAGGGTTAAGCAAAAGAATTTTGGGGAAAGAGAGTGGCTTACATTATACATCAGCACACAGGTCAGTTTCAGTGGCTTAAGTAAAAAAAATGGTATCTGTGTACACTATATTCAGCCTGCATGTAGCCCTGTGCTCATCACCTCAATTTATATCAGTGCAGCAGTATACTGACAGTTTCCTAAAGTTTAATCAACCTATGCTTTCTACACATTTGCAGTTGTTAGATGAAACATGGAACAGTAATGGAAAGAGATTTTACTACTATTACTAAATTAAGTTTCATTTAAAGGCATTTTAAGAATATTACATATATTTTGGTTTGAGGAGGTGTCAAGGCTCAGGTGTTTTTATCGTGCTACTTTTGTGAAAAGGTTTTGCAAAAGGTTTGCCGCTCCTAATTTACTGCAGCATTGTGCACTTGTATCTGACATGCTGCTGATTTAAATATTTTAACCATGAGATGCAGGTCAAGGTGTACTGTTAATTATAAATTTCTACTGTTGTTTTTTCCTTTGTAAGAGCTCTGTAATAGAAAAAAGATGAAAGGCAGCACAGCTGGCAGTGAACTAGCATGAAAACACTGCTTTCCTTCTTCAAAGGCCTTGTTTACAAAATGTAAGGTCATTTTGGTTGGAATTGAAAATACAAGCACAATAAGGTAGCTCCAAGGAATCACTCTGAAGGCAAACTAAACTTCAATTAAATGCCCTTTTTTGCTCTTTTTTCTTTTTCTTGGAACGAGAGCAATTGGAAAACATATGGAACAAAACTACACTTCACATCCTCTTTCAAGGTGTTTTATGTAGATACATACACAATGAATTGCAGTTATTGGTTAGGAACAAAATAGTGACAGGTTTTTACCATGACTTTCACCTCACATACCTGCCTCAAACCCAATTGCACAATAATTTTGAGGTCTTCAGAACTGTTTGCTTCTATAGGGTGATCACTAAAAGTATATCAGTGTTCTGATTATACAGGCAGCTTAAATTACCTGTTCAAGATGAGCACTCACCAAATAATCAACCTATTTTTGTTTTGATTGGCCATACTAGCAGATTAAGTTGCTAATATAGACAAAGACAGTTGTCAATCATTGCAGCATTTTAGCAATCTGCTAATGACTAAGCTTATGCACTTTAATAATCCTGCTTATTTTAATGGTAAGGGGTAGAAAAGCTGAAAGAAAAACTGATTAGAGCAATGAATTACTTATTTTAAAAGATGTGATTTTAGCATAAATCCATTTTTTAAACCAGCTTGTGCTTGATTGCATGTAATTTTTTTACCAGTGTGGTATTAGTAGCAATTTTACTTGGAAGAAAAAACAATAAAAACACACAGAAGTAACAAAATAAAACAGACAAAAAAGCAACTGAAAAGGAACTTTAAAAAAATATATTAAAACTCAGCTCTTTAAGAAAGTACAGTTATGTTTCTTTACTTATTAAGGATTGCAAAGTAAAGAGTTGTAATGGAGTAATGGGGTAAAGTCAAGATTCCCACTTTTGACGGTCAGCATATGAGTTTTAGTAGCAAAAGGGAGTAGAAGCCCCTAGCAGAGTGATTATTTTGGGTGCCACTTATGCCTCTTACATGTGTGATGGGCACATCAAACTGGGAAAGGCAGTTAATCAAGGTATCAATTTTTAAATGTTTTTCTCTTATTTTTTGCTGTTTGTTTTTTGATTGTGGATCAAATATAGCAGTCAGGATGTTGGAAGCAGTGATGTCATTAATTCCACGCTTTCATAACGGAGTTGCAACAAGAGTAAGCCATTAGTCACCCCCTTCTGTATATATTTCAGTTTGACTGATTTGCTGCTTCATGCTGTTCAAACATGCAATTTGGATGCGTCACCATGCCTGGAGGTATTTAAAAGATGTCCAGATGGGGCATGGAGGAACACAGTTCAGTGTTAGATTGGCAGTGCTTGGTTGATGGCTGGACTTAATGGTCTTAAAGGTGTTTTCTCACCTAAATGACTCTGTGATTATATAGGCTTTTCCTGCAGTACCACAAAGCTCAGGTGTTTATATACGACCACATTACACACAAGTATTTAGACATGGGTGCATTGGTGTTATGCATGGCTGTGCAGCCAGTTAGTGGGAAATATCACCTGACAGAGGGAGCTCTGAACCTTGCTCTGTTGGGGGCTGAGTGTGGGCTATCTGTATCTGCTCTTAGTCCAGAGAGCCAGCTCCTCTTCTGAGGATGTGCGCTGAAATGAACCAGCCATGTTGGCTGGCCTGGAGGTCATTCACCTACTCTGCAAAGGGCAGGAAGCCTTAAAAATCTCTGATCTAATGATTTATGCTGTGAAATCACCTCCAAATAAAACCTGTGAATTATCCTAAGCCGATGGATCATTTGGCTCCTACTTGCAGCTGAGTGACTTAATGTTGGGGGTTAGGTTTGTTCCTTCTTTCTCTGAAGAATTTTTTCCCCATAAGTTACCAAGGAGACCAAGTGTTGGATACTTGAGAGTACTTAACCAAAACAAAGAGGTGGACAAAGGTTGAAGGGGGAGATAACGCAGGTAAAGGGCAGAGCTTGAGGCAGCTGCGGGCTGTTCGTTTTTCGTTTTTCGGCGTTCGGGGAGAGAGAACGACTGGGCTGTCGCTGGCTAGAGGAGTTTCACTGTGGCCAAAGGGATCCAGTCCTGGGAAATCTACTATCACCAGTTCGGCCTGAATCCTAAGCCTTCTCTGCCACCCGCGGGAGCTGGGCCAGCCCTGCCTCGCCTTCGGCTTCTTCGGAGCTGCTCCTCTTTGCTACAGTGTGACCCTGCACCCCCTGTCTGCCCGGGCAATCCTGCTCCTGCCTGCCGGGACATCCTGCCATCCCAGCTACCAGCCCGGGACTTTCCACCGTTCCAGCTTGGTGCTCTGAGAATCCTGCAGGGGCACCGAGACCGAACTGCCCTGGGTTTTGTGAAACAAAGCCCTCAAGGTTCTTGGTACTGTTTTCTTTTGTTATTAATGCCGTAGGTGGTTGTGGTTTTTTTTGTTTGTTTGTTTGTTTGTTTGTTTTTTTGTTTGCTTTGTAACACATACTAGTAAAGAACTGCTATTCCCATTCCCAAATCTTTGCCTAAGAGCCTCTGACTGTAAATTTATAATTGGAAAAAAAGAGGGGTGGTTTACACTCTCCATTCCAATGGAAACTCCGGCTTTTACCTGGCAGATACCTGTCTTCCCAAACCAAGACACTTAATCATTTCATAATGTGGTCTCCTGCTTAAACAGAAATTCAGAGAAATTCACTGACATAGTGTCTTGATTCATAGGTCTGACTTCCACTCCAGCCTCCTTTTAGGAACTAGAATCACTATAGGAAATCTATATGGAGTATCTCTCTATATAGGTAGTCATATGTATTTATATGGCTTCAACTCAGAAAAAGGGAAAGACAATAAACTAAACTTGAATGAATTACTTATGTACTGCTACACATGAACTTTTCCAAGCTCAGGGGATCTCAAGTACTAGAAAAGTGTCTAAAATGACTCTAAAAATGTGAATGTTATGACTCACCTCCCTGAGGTTATAGAGGAGTATACAACAAAGTAGGGAATAGCACACAGAGGAGCCATGTAATACCCATGTGTGTTCTTAATGATATTTTTCCCCTGATCTCCAGACTTTTGCAATTAAGAAAGGTAAAACCGCAGCCATGTCACTTAACTCTACTGGAGTGCATTAAACCCAGTGGTTTGCTTTCTCTCCTTGGTGAAGCAGACAGAGTAAAAAACTTGCTGTCTTGGATGAACGGCTAGTTAAGGACAGTCTGGGGTTTCATATGTCCCAGTTTTCCTTTCTCTAAGCTCATGACCCCCCTCTACTGTCTTATTCCTTATTCCACAGTCTCATCATGCAACAATAGGGTAAATTTTGATTTTCACACAAGTAATAAACACTCTCTGAGGTACCCCAAAAGTATTAACCCATGTATTATGAAATATATTCTTTGAAGCAAAATTTGACCAGATGCACAATCACATATATGCGTATCCAATTATCTATACCCAGTCTATACATAAATCAGTATAGGTATGTGTGGGCGTAGTCTTTCCCCAGGGAAATCCAAAATGTAATATTTGTACAAGATTTACCAAAACTCAAAAAATATTTCAGAAAGAGGAACGAAATAGAGGTTTTTTTGCTCTGTCCTGGCCCAATACAGAAGTGAAAATATCTTGTTTTCCTTTTTTTCTGGGATGAAGGAGCTACATATTTGCTGTTTGCCTCACAGAAAATGAGCCAATTGCTTGTCAGGTGACTGTAAATAGCAGATTGTGGCAGAGAATTTCGGATGAAGGAAGACACAAATTTGTCTACAAATGCCTTTTAGACAGAAAGATGGGGTTGCAGGAAAGTCAAAATAACAACAGCATATTATCAGAAGGTGGGAAGAGCCACGTTTTAAAGGAAAGACCTGACAAACAGGGGATTAGACTGGCAACACATTTCCCAAGATAATAGAATCATCAGACCTCGAAAGGCAATTTCAAGGCATCAGGGTGGATTTTTTTGTTGCTGTTATTTTTCACCTGAGGTGAAGAGTAGTAGCTAGGAGGAGGTTGGGAGCAATGATGCCATTAACTCTGGATTTCTTTAAGGCAGAAATAGAAACCAATTAGTCCCCTCATTCTGTACAACTTATCCCATAGTACCACAGATGCTCAGATGTTCATATATCAAGTTCCTCATGAGTACTTAGACAGAAGTTTATTGGTACTGAATCTCCCAGACATTGCCTGCAGCCCCTCTCCCACCAGGTCACTCCACAGCTTGAGTCTGTCTATTTGCTCACTGTCCTCCCAGATTGGTGTCACCTGCAGACTTACTGGCAATTGAATTGCCACAGGAGGAGCAACCCTGACAAAAAACAGCATGAAAGAAGGCTGTCTTAATGAGAAGAGTTGGTCTAGATGTCAGAGAGTACCTCCAGTTTTTTTTATCTCAACCTCTTTTTTTTTTTTTTTTTTTTTTTTTTTTTTTTTTTTTTTTCTGTGTGTGCTAAGAGCATTTTCTTTTGAATAGTGATAAACTCCCTGATGAGAGGGAGCTCTCAGTTACTGCCAACTGCACAACCTCATTCACACCTGTGCTGTGTTCTTGCCTCGGCATGCATCAAGGATGTTTTCAGCTATAAAAAAATGAAGCAAGGTGAGAAACAGAGAGCCCTCTGACTTTTTAGATTGTGTTGTACTGTTCTGTCTCTTAATTACTAGTTAAGTGGAAGCTGATTAATGCTATGAGATCTGAAGCTTAATAGCGATGAAACAAATGTTCTTCATATAATGGAAAAACAGTGAAAGCTTGGAAATGCTCTAAATCTTCTCTTGCTACCAATAAGTAACCTCAACCCCCATGTGATCATTAAGTGTCCCTAAGGATTTCAGCACTAATTTGTTTGACTTTTAGTTAAAATTAGGCAATCAATTTCTTCCCCTAGGTAGTTGCTTAAGGCCACTTTCATTGTACATTCAATTTGCTCAAGTCCTCTGAAGAGAACTTTAGCATAATGCCATGAGTTAGACATTAGGTGTGTTAGATTTGGAAATTGCAGTTCTGATTCTTTTGCTTCTTTACTCTGAATTTACTTACTGCAGGCAAGTAAACACATGAAACACACATCAGTGTTTCATGTCTGTACCTATTTATTTCTTCTTCAAAAAATGAAATATTTGCTGGGTTTAAAACAAGATTATGTTACTTGTATCATCTAGGTTTAGCTATACAGAAAATCAAATTGGGTGATGACAAATTTTATATTTACAAGCTATGAATATTTGAAATATCTTCCCAAAAAAACAACTCAGAAGCTATTACTGAATGTCCTCAAACTTGATTCCTTCAATTTAAAATTATACAAGAAAAGCTAACCTAGATTCCTCATTCCTTTTAAAACACTCCTACCTGGAAAGCTGGAGTTCTTTAATTAACACCAAATATTTCAGTTTATTTGCATGTTTTCTCAGACACAGAACTCAGAAAAAAGTAAGCACATAGAGTACGTAACTTTAATTCCTTTAATATGCAAACTCATTTCCAGGAACGGTTTCACTGAATACAGCTAAGATATTGACTGTGAAGAATTCTGGGTCAAACTCTAATGCTGTTTAGCTAACATTCATTTTTCTTATTTCTAAGCTCATATTAATTCATTAACTGGTTAAAGAATTGCTTAATTTGAACACTTTCATTTTTATATTAATCAATTCAGACATTTTTAAGAAATACAGTACTCAAAATGAGATTCAAATATTTGAATATATGAATGAATATATATATGAATATATGACACCTAAGCAATTTATTAAGTAATTAGAATTACTACTACATGTGTCAAATTACACATTTTAACTAATTCAATTAAAATGTGATTACCTCCTCAGTCTAAAATTTTAAGCTACTCTAGACAGTCTGCCATTAAGAAATAAATAAACAAATAAAACCCCAGAGGATGATCATAAATGTTTGGGTTCCTTTTTTTCCTTTCGCTATTGTCATTAAGTGTTTGAGGATTTACTTTACAACCACGGGTTTCACTTTGAGACAGCAAGTTTTTCTGCTGATTAACAACAGGCAAAGCAGGGAGCGTTTCTAATGGGAAATAGTGAGATGCTCCAATGGCCTTTTGGCTACAGCCTTTTGCTCCCTTAATGGGACATGTGGTGTTGTGGATTACAAATTGGACAGATACCCAAATCACTGATTCCATGAGTTAGAGCCTCCAAGAAATGAGGAACACTAGGAGACCATAGGGAATAAGAACAAAACTTCATATATCTTTATTTATGGCTACTAAAATGAGGTGAATTTGGTTTGTGTGAGTAACAGGGATGAGAAGCAGTGATGGGGTTACCCACAGCAGAAAGGTAAACTTTCCAGTAAGCACTTCTTGCAGCATCTCCACTCCTGGATATACTGCTGGGAGGTTAATGACCTGGAGACTGAGCTTCTTCTGCAGCTGCTAGCTGAACTGATTACAGCTGAGCTGCACAAGCAGGTAGGTTTGAGTGGAGAGAGGTTTTCCTAACAGCTGCTATGCATGCGAATACACGATGTGGGATTAAGCTCACTGAACTTCAGCCACTGAAAATACACTCTCTTTAAAACTATTGTACAGGTTTTCTCTATATTCAAAACAGCTGGACAAGGACACCCGGTGTCTGATTTGTCCCTTCCTGCAATAGAATGCAGTTACAGATACAACCATGATGCTAAACAAAGTGCATACCTAATTTGTTCCTTGATTGTATACTGTATCGGAAACTGTATTCCCACAATTTTTTTTTTTAATCATTATTATTATTTTGAGTAAAGTAAGTAATTCTAATAAAAAAGAGGCCAGGATATGGTTCTACAGAGGGTTTTCTGTAAGTCTTGCATCCTAGATGTAGCTAAGCCAGGCTTGCCTTTTGCACTCAACTGGATCCTCAACACTGGTCCAATAGCCCATGCAGAGCTTTTTCCAAGTCAGGACAGTTCAGAGGCATGTAACATAAACCTGAACATGAGGCTTTAAAAACATCACTCTGGTAGACTAAAAAATATCCCTTGTCTTTCAGGCACACCCATGCTTTGGGATGGAGGGTTTACAGCTTCAAAAGGAAGACCCAGGCCATAGGGAAATCACTACTCTGTTAGTTAGCCCTACCTAGTGTAAATACCAGGTTTGGAAAGACTTGGCCCAGAGGACTTACCCCCCTGGGTAATGGGAATAGATTCAGAGGCAATAGAGGTCTTTCACTGAAGAGAGTTTAGAAAACTAAGTTAGGTTTGATGCCCAACCATGAAATAGTCCCACTAAAAGCAGTGCTTCTCACCTTCACATCCAGAGAAAACTTGATAATAAACCTCAGAATTCTTTCCCCCCTCTAAATTAGCTCACAAAGGACAAGAAAAAAATTCCCACAAATGTTGTTAGCTCAGTCACACAGCATGGAGGTCAGAAATCATTTAGTACTAAAGTGGCCAACAGCATTCTGCTGCATTTGTTGTCTGACCAGTAACTGCTTAGAACTGCACAAAATGAACCACTACAAAAAGTTAACTGCAGCTCAATTTGCATTTTTATCTGCAGTTTTAAAAGCAAGACACTTCTTTAGATTTTGAGATGAAAAATACAGACTGTGTTCATGCTAATGCAGGTTTTTATGAATACTTACATAGTCTAAATTCTAAACATACACCTGTATGTATATGCATATACATATATACCTATATATATTATGAAATATAATTTTATATACTTTTTTTTTTTTTTGGGGGGGGGAGGAGTTTGTTGTTTTGTTTTGATTTTTTTTCCAGAGTAATTCTGAAAACTCTTAAGAAGTCTTGGATTACCCTACAGCTAGTATTGGTGTTTACTTTCTGTCCATCTAGAATAAGAGGAAACAGATGTTTCTTTTATTCTGCAGGAAATTCTATGGGAAACAACAAGACATTCTAGAAAATGATCAAATTCTTTGAAATACATGGATTTCAGCTGAATTTCCAAGGTTGCCTGATTTTATGTGAAGTACCACATGTAGCTGGGATTTCAGCATTGCAAATGATCAAAGAATTGGATGCATTGTCTTCCATCTACCTTCATTTTCAAATACTTTTAATAAGATACAGATAAATGAATAAATCTCACAGTGCTCTGAAGCAGCAGAGAAGAAATAGTGATAAAAATACAAGTCTTAGTAGTGAAAAGGAAAAAGACATTCTGAAAGGGTCTTGTCAGGTGAAGGGTATCTTTGTTCATTGCATCACATTAATAAGTATAGTTGCTTGCCTTAAATCTTGATAAGAAAAATATTTCTCCAGAAGGTATATATATTTGCTTTCTGAGCAAAAGAACTATGAAAAAGACAGGATATTGCTTTACAGAAATCCTGTATTCAAGTAATTGCTAATTTGATAGAGACCAAGCTTTTGGTAGTTCTTTTGCTTGACAGCCTTCCATTTGAACTCATGACTGTGTGTCAACACCTTTAGGAATTTCTAAATAGCTTTATTTTCACCTAACAACAACAGCCATTTCTTTCTCTTAGGCTCTGCTTCTCATGTGCATCCATTAAGTTTCCTCCATTGAGTTGTTTGGGTTAGTCCCATGTTGAATGATGTGAGTAAAGGAGAAATTGTTATGAAATTACCATTCCTATGTTCTGATTGCAACTAAAAAATATCAAAATTCCTACCTCCTGCCGCATAAGTCATATCAGGGTGAGTCCACCATACCAGTCATAATAAGCTGTGCCATTGTTAGATGTACTTGCATAGGGCAACAGAGGTAAAGTCATAGGTAAAAAAACCTCTGAGATAACTCTGAGCATGGTAAATACTTCCGTGAATCTGTAGTTCTAACTCAGACCTCAAAGACAAAACACCAAGAGAGTGTGGCACAGACATAACTAATGCAATCATCTCTGCCTTTCAGCAGAGATAATGACTCCAGGTGTAACTATAGCAGTACAATCATAAATGTTTTTAGATCTGTTCCAAGACTAGATCACCTAAAGTCAAACCCCACATGTGACAGAGATCCTTTGGTCACATCAATGTGTAGATGGACCTTATTTACATTAAATCTGTGCTAATAAATAGAATCAGACTCAAAGCATTTGTATTATTCAAAGGCTGTTATTCCCCCAAAATTTCCTGTTCTAATCACTATTTCTAAGCTGAAGACCACATTGGAACCAAGTTAAAACTTTAATTTGTATTTGAGAAAGAAGCCTGACTTTCACCTGGAGCTTTCATATTTTTTGTATTTACACCCAAAACTTTTGTTAAATTTGGAAATGTAGCAATAAGTAAACATTTCTAGAGTATATATTAAGAACATAATTTTAGTAAAATATTTATGTAACAATAATAGTTCTGAATGCAGCCCAACCTTTGAGTCAACTTACTGCTGAAGCAAGAACGATGTGATATCCAAGCTATGATGCTGGGATAGAGCAGCATAATCGTAGCATCAGTGAAGCATGAATTGCTGTCTAATTATCATAATTGAAACTTTTGCAATTATGCTGTCATTTCATTTATATTTACACATTTGGTTGAGGTACCAAGGTATCTCATTTTTACAGCTTAAATCAAGATTTGCTGTTCTGTGTTCAGTTTGATAAACCATACTTGAGACTGAACTGTGATCAGTGAGTATCCTGCACTGACAGGAGATATTCTCCAGGAATGGTTTCAAAAGCATTTTGAAATCTAGACAGATCCTCATTCTCTAAGATATGTAATAGCAGTAGGTCTGGAATGTGCTTTCCCACTCTTTGGTTTATTTAGATTATGAGTATGTCCTTTTGCTTACACTTTTTAGAAATACAAAAATATATAAAGTTTGTTCATACCAGTAGCAATCAAAATTTACTATTATCTCAGTGCTGGTTGCTATGAAATAAATGTGTTATTTACAGCTCTAGATTAGTGCTGTCTCATGAAATAAACACCCCAGAAATTATTAACTTGGTGTGTACTTGATCACTTGTAAATAGGTGTTTTTGCTTTTAATGGAGTAACAGTAGTAATTGTGCACAGTCAAAAATTGAAACTGAGAAGACCTAATTTTTAGATCATGTTTCTAGAACTTTTATCCTGAGGCATTGGAGGAGAAATGACCTTTTCTAGGATGACTACAAAAGGAAGGTATGCTAATGAGTATTACCTCACTGATTTCTTGTTCTCTAGTCATCCTTTTTCTGTCTGCTTTTGTGGCTTCTATTTGCCTTTTTCTGTTGGCTCTGAACTGAATAATAGCTCTTCATTATAGGTTTTAGACAAAGCTGAGCACATAAGATATCTGATCTCTGACTGCAGCTCCAAGGTAGTACCAGACAAAGCACTCTGGCACATGAAAGCATTCATATTTTCAATATACCTTGTTTCATCTTCAAAATAAGCCTGTGCACCTTTGGAAAGCTGCTCTTAATAGAGTCAGAGTGCTTGTTGCTCACCACAGCTCCCCGAGTCAAAGTGTAATGCAGTCCCTAAGTGTTACTAGGGATCAGGAGGTGCCTGCTTAATGGGATTAACAATGGCAAATTGACTGTGTTCTTGAGCTCTAACTTCAGGCATGCTGAGGTTGTCTTTATTGTTACACCACTATTCAGGATGGTCACATTTGTTTTCTGATTCTAAAAGCGCTATAAATTGTTGCTGGCAATATAGAGAAATCGTTTATGTAGACATGAAAGTTGTGATATCAGAGTGGGGAGGAAGACAAGGCCAGAAGATAAGAGGTTTCTCCAAGTAAAGACATTTCAAAGTACTTTAGGATGGAATAAACCTGATCATTGAGTCCAAAAATGCACTTTTATTATATGAGCTGATTTCTGCTCAGGTACAAAATATAGGATGGCTGGATTAATACCTAACCAAAAATCCCCAAACTTTAAGAAAGAAAAAATAGTTAGAAATGCCAGAGGTTTTAAGGGAGGTAGCTGTGAAACAGGATGGAAACATATGCATATAAGGGATAAAAAGAAGCAAGGAAGAAGGAAAAAAATCTCCAAGGTGAAATCACCTTACAGCCAAAAAAAGTATTTCAATGAAGAAGAGTGTAAATTACTGTCCCTTGTATCAGATAGAAAACAGGGATTTTAAAGCTTTTAAAAGGAAATAAAAGTGTATTGGTTAAATTAGGATTTTCCTGTTGCAAAAACAAAGGAAGATGCAGGAAGTCACTGTTCCTTAAAAGCACCAGTATCCATTAATTCAGTGTTGTCTAAAAGTTGGGAAATAGGCACATTTTTATATCTGTGGTTTGCAAGTGTTAAACAACAGAGTCTCTGAGTAGCACCAGTCAGAACAGGATTCATGTATGTATTAGCCCTCACCACAGGTTACAATCTATTTCTGGTTGTTTTTTGTTTTTTTTTTTTGTTTTGTTTGGGTGTTTTTTTTTNTATGTATTAGCCCTCACCACAGGTTACAATCTATTTCTGGTGTTTTTTTTTTTTTTTTTTTTTTTTTTTGGGTTTTTTTTTTTTTTTTTTTTTTTTTTTGAGCTGGGAGGATTTTCAAATTTCTTCCCCAGTTGTGTTTTTAAAGACGTCTTAGTTGTTGAATTTGTTATGTCAAATGATCATAAGGATTAAATCCTAAAATTGAATATGTCTAAAAAGTAAATGATGACACTGTTAAGTAAAGGCACTTTAGTTTTCAATTTATGAATATGACATCCAAAAATTAATAGAAGTTTGTTAGTCAAATCAGGGAGCAAAACACGTGCCTGATAATCTGACTTGAGGAAAGCAGAGCATTTATTTTAAATTGGAAATGTCTTTCCTGCAGCTGTGTGCAAATACTCAGCTGCCAATAACTATTTTCTCCAGAAAAATGTAAGCAAGTGTTACAATAAGGACATGTAAGAATTTTGATCAAATATTCTTGAAGAAATTTAGGGACAGAACAGGACCCAGTAAGTATAAAATATGAAGTTTATCGACAACTTTGACAACTAGGGTTGGCAAAACATCTTGTTTTTTTTTTTTTGTTTTAATATGTAAAGGCCAGCATGTTCCCATAAAAAAAACCCAAACCAAACCAGAAAAAAACCAAAAACACCACCTCCCAAAAAAATCTAAATGAGCCAACCAACCCAAAAATCAAAACTCACAACAGCAAACAACCCTCCTGAAAACCAAACCAAAAAATCAACAACAAAATTCTGGTTCTCAGAAAATATTTATCTCTTCTGTGCTCTGTAAACCTGTAATTGGATGGTGTCTTTGGTTTTCCACTCTTCAAGAAAGAGTTTGTCTTCTGCTACTGGAAGGTTAACGTATCAGGTCAATAATTTCTACAACTCAAGGTATGCAGGTACAGAAAGAAGATAAAAACATATTTATCTTGTAAGCTGAAGAATCATTATCTTAAGGGATAGTCACAGTCTGTGTTGTGTGTGTACAACTACTGCAAAGACTGAAACAGGCAGTCATCCACAGCAACAAGACACAAAATACTCTGAAAACTGTCTTTTTTTGGCTGGCTAAAAAAGGGGAGAAGACACAGTAGCAGCACTGCATATCCAGGATCTGTTCTAATTTATGGAGCTTACCAATCATCTTCTGGGAAAGATAAGAGACTATCTCTGCACCATCCCTGTCTTGAAGTGCATCAAGCATATTATTCCCATCCCAGTTTAAGCTCATGGGGCAGCTGATTCCCATACTGCCACTTGGTCCCAGTGGGATAGGGGAGAGAATCATAAGGGTAAAACTGAGAAAACCCATGGGCTGACATAAAGACAGCTTCCTAGGTAAAGCTAAAGCCATATGTGTAAGCAAAATGAAACAAAGAACTCATTTACCACTTGCCATGGGCAGGCAGGCGCTCAGACACCTCCAGGACACCAGGGCTCCATCATGTGCAATGATGACTTGGGAAGACAAGTGCCATCACTACAAATATCTCTCACCTCCTTCCTTCTTCTGCCAACTTTTTTTATTGCTGAGAAGACTGTGATATGGTTTGGGATGAATATGTAGTATACAGTGTAACACATTTGATCAGCTGGGATGAGAGGTCCCACCTATGTTCCCTCCCAGCTTGTGCACCCCCAGTCTCCTTCATGGTGGGATGGGATGAGAAGCAGGAAAAGGTTTATTGCTTCCTAAGCACTGCTCATCAATAAAGAAAACATCCCTGTTATTAACACTGTTTTCTGCATAGATCTAAAACATAGCACTGTAGAAGCTAAAAGAAAAAAGGGAAAAAAAAAAAAAAAAAGAAGGGAACCCTTAGCCTTTCAATTCTGCTCCTCTGAAAGCTTAATAGGATAACAATCATCCCCTGAATTTGGTAAACAGAATTCTGCAGTAAGTATATGCAGTGAGTCCAGCAATGTCCCGAATTCATAAACTATTATTATGCCATTATATAAATTGATGGCACGTCCTCCCTTGAATCTCATGCTCAGTTCTGGTCATACCATCTCAAAGAAAGAGATAACAGAAATAGAAGATGTCTGTAGTAGGGCAAAGAAAATTATTAAGGACAGAAAAATACTGCCATGGGAGGAGAGATGAAACAAATTGGGGCTGTTTAATTTCAGAGTTAAGTAAGAGTTGATGTCACAGGGGCTTATTAAATCAGAGATGTATGCAAGTCAAATGAATGTTTCTGTTTACTTTTTCATGTCATACTAAAGGAACATATAAAGGAAAAAAAATCTATCATCTGAAACGAAATATATTTTTTATACAACACATTTTTGAAACAAACCTAGGAGCTCAATGTAAAAAGCTACCAAACGATTCAGAAACAGCCTCCAGCACCTTGAGAAATTAATATAAAATCTTTAGCTATATTGGATAGAATATAAAACTGGAAAGAATAGAAAAAAAGAGAAAAAAATACAGGACTGACTGAGTCATGGAACTTCTGGTCATTCCCCCAAATTTCACGGGCTGTGTTTCATGCACCTGCTCTCACCCTCACACAATGTCTGTGTGAGTTGCTCCTTGTTGTTTATACTTTTCAGATGTTTGCCCACAATTAGAGGGTGCATCTGGTGAAGGTAAACCACAGATGTTTAGTTCTACAGTTTTTGCATCTTAAGTCATTGCCACCATCCTGTTAATCCACGAATAAATTCTATTACTGCTCTTTACATAACTTTTAACCAGTGTGGCTTAGAAAAAGATTGTCACCTCCACATTATCTTCTGTATTATGTTGACAGGCTGATACAGTTCTGGCTGTTTAGCCTGGAGAAGAGAAGGCTTTGAGGAGAGCTTTTTGCAGCCTTCCACTACCTAAAAGGGACCACAAGAAGGCTGCAAAGGGACTTTTTATAGGGACAAGGGGTAATGGCCCTAAGATGAAGGAGGGCTGATTTAGATTAGATATTATTAGATTTTATTAGACGAATATATTGTGCTTTGAGTGTGTTCATTATATTCTCTTAGAATGAAGTAAGACCTGCCTAAACTAAAAGAGATCTGCAACTGATTAACTCAGTACTTTGTTTCAACTGAGCAAAGTAAAATGATTGAGAGAAGAGAGAATGATGGTTTGAACATGTACGTGTTGCCTATAAATATAAAAACTACATAAATTTCAGGTATGCATCTTCCACTGTTTACCCATATCTTACAAATGAACTCAAATATTGTCTTTCATATTCATTGCAACTCTTTTCAAAATCTTCAGGAATATCAGCACCAGGTTTTATAAAGAGACAAAGAGGCAGACCCATAACGGAAATCCAGAAAGATTCATATTTTTCCCAGATGCGACAGCTTTAGTGAACGGAGCACATTCTAACTTTCAGTTTGTTCTTTTATCATATTTTTCCATTAATAAATGATTGACAACTTTTTGAATTAATGCATTTGGAAATATGTTTTATAGACACTAGTTGCTGTGTTTCATATCAACTGCTCAATAGAATGGTTTTGCTGCCAGTTGAGAGCACACTGCAAATGTCAAGCCATAGAGCACGAGACTTGATTAATAAGAAGTCAATTGTGCAGTACTAAAGAAAAAGATGGAATGATCCACCATCTCTAATGGGTAACACTAATTAGAATATCTTAAAATAGACCACAAGAAGAGTGAAATTTTTTTTTTTCTTTTTTTACTTTGCTAGAGAAAGATTAAGGGCAAGGTTACTCACAGCATGCCATGGGGGAGGTACTCCAAACCAATTCTGACACTGAAAGTATTGTAGCCATCAGTTCAGTTCAAGTACAACCCAGCATATCCATGGCATCCTACCCTGAGTCATGGACACTCCTCTGGGACAGCTACGGGTTGTCCAGCAGGTTACTAGCAGCTACAGCACAGATCCTACATTGCAAGAGAGAATGCGAGAGATAGCAGCCTTCCAGTAAACAAGGGAAACCTCTTAAACACACTTGGATCCATGGGAGAAAGGTCATCGAACACTAAAAATTGACTAAGTTTAGGTTTTTTACTGGGATAATGGAAGGATGTTGTATTTTTTTCAGTAGCAGTAGCTTTCATATTTAAAGGCAAGTTAGAACGACTAGAAGAGGTCTCATCAATATATCCTTGCTCTCACTCAGTAGAGTATCCTTATATTCTTAACAGTAAGTAGGGTACAGGCTTTGCTTTAACAAGATTTGGAATTGTTCAGAAGTGTCCATATATAAAATAATAATTTTTTTACAACCCTGGGACAAAAATATTTCACATGGCCATTGAGCTATTTGTGGAATACTGAAATAGGACCCTCAAATAATTTTAGGAATAAATTACTAAGACTTATAATTTAAAATTGCACTCAGAAGTTCAATTTCTGTTAATAGCTTTTTACAGAGAAGTGTATAAAAGAAATTTCAGCTGATGCAACCATTTGTAGCCAAGCTTCCTACAGAAGACAAGTTCCTCAAAAAAAAGGGATTCTTCCTATTCTAATTTTCATTTAGTTTTGATACACTCAAAGCCTGTCTACCACTTTCAGACAATGCTGAGTGAATGAACGAGAAGCTGAAGATAAGCAGGAGCTAAGGGAGATAAAAGAGACATAAAAATGGCCAAGCTGAGGCTCAGATATTAGAACAATTTTCTTAGTCTCCCAAGCATCCACTGCAGCACACATTCTTACTAATACAAAAGCTTCGGATGCTTCTGACTTTACTACTTACTGAAAAAAAAAAAAAAAATTAAAATAAATCTTCAAGCAATGGGACATCAGGCTGCCTTCATGAGTTTCAGTAACTATACTGCTACTTGCTTTTTTTATTTTTTTCTTTCTGTTTTGCTGCATTTCCTTCTATTTTCCCCTTGATTTCCAATATCAGCTATTAGATAATTTAGCTCCACCATTTAGTTATTGTTATGTACCATTAAATCCTGCCTACAACTATCCACTAATGAGACATTGATAATGAGACAGTGATAGCATTTCACACATGGATTAACCATTCCTCAGATGAAGTATCTCAAAAAAGAAGGAATTATTAAGAAAAAAAAAAACTAATCAAATATGACAAAACTTTTGCAGAAGGAGGTCCTTCAAGGGGCAAAGTGGATCATGCATGTAAGGCACCTTATGAACAAAGAGCAAAGAAGTGACTCCTGTAGCACAGTACAAATCACACCATCCAGGCTGGTTTAGTGCACAGTAGAATTAATGTAATAAATTAGGGAGTTTCAGGTGTGTGTGTTTCTCTTTACTGATTTTACCAGGATTGTATAACATATAATCTCCAGATCTGACTTTTAGAACAACATCTTAGCTCAGGGGTGCTATTTGGTTAGAAACTGAAACAAGCAGAGTTACAACTGACATTGCCTGCCCTCTAGAATCTTTTCTGTATTTATATTAAAGGAAGAGAAATGTAGTAGCTGCAATGAACGTTTTGCTTTGGCTTTGCTGTGGTTTGCCTGTTCGATGTTTTACTGTTACCCCCCATCCCCCTCCTCATGTTACAAGTTTTCTCAGATGGATTCAATGCATTACAATATGTTTCCATTGGATGCATCACCTCACATTGTTATACCCCTTATATTCCCTAAAGCGAGAACCTACAGCTGTTGTTTCAAATGCAGAAGGAAAACAAATACCTGGAAGTCAGTGTACAGCTGTTTCCAGAAGGGATTGGCACTGCCTTCCGTGCTGAATTAATAGATGGTTTTATGAAGTATTCAATACAAGCTAGTAATGATGGGTTTGGACAATGAATAGAGGAGGGAGTTTAGAAAATCTCTTGAAGGTGATTATAGAGGACTTCTTCACAGCCGTGACTATTATTTCAGTAGGAAAGAAAAGTCAAAAAACATTAACCAAGTTTTGATTGTGTGCTTAATAAACTTCATGGCCCAATATCTAACCTTAGAGTTTTGACTTTCTCTGGCAGAATTTGCCTCTAGTTGTAAGATGCACTGTTATGCACTGGAACAGATTTTCAAAGAACTTGTGGTTGCTCCATCCCTGAAAGTGTTCAAGGCTGAGTTGGATGGGGCTTTGAGCAAACTGATCTAGTGGAAGGTGTCCCTGCCCATGGCAGGGCATTGAAACCAGATGATTTTTAAGGTCCCTTTGAACCCAAAGCATTCTATGATTCTTTGCTTCTATAAGTACTTCACCTTACCTGACTGTCCCTTCTCAAACACTGCAGTTTGTGTGCGTGCCTGTGTAGGTTTCTGAGTCTCTGTGTGTGTGAACTGCCACACAGAATATTTGTCATCAAGATAAAGAGAAGTATTTGAACAAAAGCTGTGTAGTGAAAAAAAACAAAACTAATGAGGAATTGTCATGCTGCATTGAAAGCATTACTGATTCATTACTGTTGTAGCTGTAATTACTATCAGTTTCTTCAAGTACCATGATTTGTCTTCTAATATCTTTTTCTGAACGGAGGTCCAAGTAGTATATAATTAGTCAAAAACCCTTGAAGGAAACTGAGTCTATCTATGACCTCAATGAATCTTCATGTTTCTTACACTCTTGGGAAATTTCTATTTCCTTCTAAAACCCCTAGATCTCAAACTCTTGTGGGTTTTGATTCACTGTTTATTTTGTTTGCATGGGATTTAAGCCTCTGCAAAGACCCATTTATCTCTTATGATTCATTTAGCCCCCAACAAGGAAAATTTTCCCTTCAAGAGTGAGATATAAATAAAACTATCTTTTCCTTATTCAGATTTCACTTAGATCCATGGGAGTTACAGTACCAGGCTTGGCTTTCCAAATGTTAAACAGCTTAAGGTACAGAGTCCAGGAAATTCAGCAAAACACAAGGAATATTCTTTTCTTCAATTTTAGGAAGCTTTCACACCATCGACATTTAGGTTTTAATGTAGGAGGCTATTCAAAGCTAGGTGAATTTTCTGCATGGCCCATGGAAAACCAGGCTTCCTTTGGTCCTGATTTGGGACATTTATTTGAAGCTCTCAGTGTTTAGTTTAGTTCTAATGTTCAAGAAATATTGAGAATAATCAGGAAAGGCATTGCAAACAAAAGAGAAAGAATTATTTGGTGCAGTAAAAAAGCCTTATGTATCTACAGCTTGAAATGCTGATTTGTTCTCCTCATCTCAAGAGGGCTATTGTGGAGCTTAAAAAGCTTCAGAGTAACTTAATCACAGTGATAAAGGGAATGGAGCAGCTGCCCTGGGAAAGGGAGGCACTCTGACAGGACACTCTGAGGAGGAACATGATGATGGTTTAGCAGAGTCAAAATGGGGAAGCTGAGGGGAATATAGAATTGTTTGGTTGTTTCTTTGTTATTTTAACCTAAAAATCCTACTACAAGAAAGATGAGACACTGTCTAAAGCTTGCAGGAGATAAGTTTAAAAAAAATCTGAAACTCCTCTTGAAAAGGGAACCCCCAAAAGCTGATGTCAAGAGAAACTGATATGAAAAGGTCCAAAAAATTCATAGACTGCACATCCATTAAAATAAACTCAAAATAGCAAGAATGTAACCACTAATATCTCAAAGAAACCCTTGTTCTGGATGATGGGGGAATGAAAAAGACTGGATTGCAGTCAGTGACAGGATTCAATGACTTCTGTAGGAATCTTCCCTTACTGTCTATTCTAGGGACCAAATACAAGGCTAAATGGTGCCTCCCACCAGGGAACTTATGTTACTTTAAATACTGAAATTGAAATTATTTCAGAAATAAAAGTAAAGTATGCTTATTAATGACCTGTCAAATGAGTAAAATAAAGTTTTGACAGAAGTTTTACGTCTGAATTTTCCTTCAAAGAGCTGTAAAGCAAAGGGTAAGAGAAATTAATTCTTATATACAAATTTCTGACTGGATCCCAGTGCTTTCACATGTGGGGTCAAAAGACCATGTGAAAACCATGTTACCATAGGTATCCTGTTAGGGCATTATTGTGGATTTATTCCACAGCATTGACAGTTTGAGCTGTTTTATGATATAATGCATTTTAGATATCTATCTTAAGATACACTGAATCTTAGTCTGAAAGTGCCTATTTGTCTC
Organism: Sinosuthora webbiana; assembly: GCA_013397395.1. NCBI lineage: Eukaryota > Metazoa > Chordata > Aves > Passeriformes > Sylviidae > Sinosuthora > Sinosuthora webbiana. Next base: position 1,310,529 of record VXBN01003839.1, read on the forward strand.
CATCGAGAATAAGATGTGGATTGCTAGTTCTGATGTAGACATTCACACTGGGGAATTCTGCAGTGAAATGAGATGAATCATGACAATTCAATTTAAAGACATTCTGATTTAGCTGGATAAATCACTCCTTGCTCTGGAAAATATGTTTAGCTTATTTTGTTAAAAGAAAAATACACAAACATAGAGAGAGAAAAAATCATATTGTGTCAAGCCAAATTCCCATCAAGCCCAGAATTCATCTCCAAAAAGAAATCCATTAGTAGAAGACAACAGTGCAACAGCCTCCATTTCCAATAGCCTGGGTCTTGAATGCCTCAAGAACCTTATGCATCAGAAGTGTTATGCATGTGCTCTTAAGCTCATGGTTATGCTCTTAGCCCTGGACATTTTTTATCTATGCCTTAGACCACCGAAACACTCACTCTTTGCCACGCCTGTACAGGTAATGTCACACATTAACACAAGAAAGCAGTCTGTACTGTATTGCTGTGTAGGGTTTGGTGCCCCTTGAACTCTCTGCCCTGCTCAGAACACAAGTTATGGTTTTAAGGCAGAGAAAGAATTTGTTAGGTTTTGGTATAACTTCATTAATTTTATTTATTTTATTTTATTTTTCTGTTCTAAGAGGCTTAACAAAGAAGTAGAGAGCATAGAAAACCCAACTTTCTTACTTTCTTTATACTGTGGTTTAATCCCAATTGCAAACTAATCCCCACGCAGCTCCTCGCTCACTCCCCCAGGGGGATGGAGAAGAAAATTGAAAAAATAAAAGTGAGAAAACTCATAGGCTGAGATAAAAGCAGTTTATTAGGTAAAGCAAAGGAAAACAAGGAATTAATTTCCCACTTCTATTGGACAGAGAGATGTTCAGCTGTGTCCAGGTATGCAGGCATCCATCACATGTTACAGTGACTTGGGGAGACAACTGCCATCACTGCAAACCTCCCTGCCTTACTTCTTCTCTCCCAGCTTTACATGCTGACCATGACACCCTGTGGTCGGGGATATCCCTTGGGTCAGTCAGGGTCAGCTGTCCTGGCTGTGTCCCCTCCCAACCCCTTGTGCTGGGCTGGGTGAGGAGTAAAAAAGGCCTTGGTTCTGTATAGGCACTGCTCAGCAACAAACAAAACTAACCCTGTGTTATCAAAACTCCGGCAGAAATTCAAAATACATCCCTGTACTGACTGTTATGTAGAGCATTAATTTTACTCCAGCAAAAAACAGCCCAATCAAACATTTTTAGTTTTCATAGTCATCACTGAAAACTGAAACAAAATTTTATCTTTGAAAAACCCTAAAGCAAGTTACAAGTTTATAGGTTTTAGCTATCTATACTTAATCTTTTTCTAGGTGAACAGACAAATATCAGTTTATAAAATAATTGTGAACTTGTTTATATTATACATGTTTTCAAGTCCAAAGTAGGTAATATTCATCTAGCAATTACCTTTGACGAACTCTCTGATTTAACAAATAGGAAACTGAAATGAATTAAGCTGTTTTTAAACCTCATGGCTGCAAAAATTGATGCATATATGATCTTGATATTTACAAATGAACTGTGTGTTTTCGCCTTTCTTTAGTTGATGCTGCAGACCTCTCATTCCTGTGACAGAATTAGTGTTTGAATGACACTTTTCATGGAAACCGCAGCTGACCAGCAAAAGTCAGGATTTCACAGAAGGTCCATAGTATTATATTTTGAATGAATGCAAAGCAAATCTAGGTGTTTTTTTGTGGTTTATTTCCTAGTGTATTTAAATGTCTTGAGCAACATAGAATGCATCACTATGATATTATCACTAGTACATAATCAATTTTATCATTTTTTTTCTTTTGTAAAGCTTCTAACAGGAAGAAAATATTTTAGACTGCTCATATATTTTCTGGATTAGTGAACTACATATTATACAGTTTATAGGAGTCAAAAGCCCTTCTCTTTCCTCACTATTATTCTACCGAACAAAGTAGAAAGATACTAATTTGTAAAAACCAGAAATACAGAAGAAAAGAAATGGAGTGAACACACTTCCAGTGTTCTTGATTTTCTTGGAACAAAAAATAATGAAAAAAAATTGTCTGGTTTAATTAGTTTGGGTCAGAACTGAAAAGCACAGCAGAAAACTCCCCACCAAATAAAATTAAATTTTTTTAAAAAAAGACTCAGGTATGAAAGATTAAATAGGCAAAGTAGTAGCTTTTTGGTTTGCTTTTCCCATCCCAAGTGAGTGCTCCTTTATAAACTATCACTTTATTATTATGCAAAAGAAAAGATTATGAATATGAACACCTGTTTTACTCTATCTAAACACAGCAGTTCTATTTCTGTTCTGCTCTTATTACTTTGAAGCTACTTGGTTATCCCCTGCTGGCCTCAAAAAGGCTGAATTAGGCCAGCTTTGTGAAGAAGACAAAGAAGCTATTTTCTTTAATAAGAATTAAAAAAAAAAAAAAAATTGATTCAAATGTATATATGCGTTCTGTGGAAACTAAATTACCATGATCTGTCCTTAATCATTCTGGAGAAGAAATAATTGAAGTCCTCAAAGTCTTCCTTCTGTATCAGCAAAATTGTCCCTAAATATAGAAAAAGTAGGAAAAAGGGGGAGGAAAATGCAGAGAACCAGAAGGAGCTGGTGTCCTTCTTGCTACCTGAGTTTAGCTGAACATACACAGGACAATAAACTCTTCCATTTATAGAAGGCTGATGAAAAATTTATTCACTCAGAGGCTTGTCAAGCATTGGACAAGGCTGCCCAAGGAAGTGGTAGAGTGAAGGACATGAAGGACATGTGGCACTTAGTGGCACTTAGTGACACAAAGTGGCACTTAGGAATAGTGGTTTAGTGGTAGACTTGACAGTGCTGGACTAACAGTTGGACTTGATAATTTTTAAGGTATTATCCAACATAAACAATTCCATCATTGCATGATTCTACTCTAGATTATTAAAAGAAAAATGTTACTTTAAATAATGAGTACTTGTCAGAAAGCCATGTTAGAAGTTATGAGGCAAATAGATAAAAAATGATAGGAAAAAGGATATACAGTTGCTCAAAGTGTTCTGCCATTTAAATCTATTATTTATCAATAGAAAAATATTAACTTGCATTAAAATCTCATGTAGTTCTTTTAGCAGATTACAGATGGTAGGTAGAGCTGTTCTGCTTTTAATACAATAATTTTTAAATATAAGTTTTAATATCCAATAATAGAAATTGCCTCCTTGTAGTTACAATGGTGAAGGGTAGACTCCACTCATCGTGAGAAGTGATACGCTTATATTGTTTTCAGTTTTGTGGCCCTCATTTATGATCCTTCCTTTCATCATCTCTTTTTCAAAGGCAAAAGTCCTAATAATTTTTCTTCATGCAAGATATTCCATTCCTCTCATCCTCCATGCCATTGCTCTCTGTACTCTTCTATTTCTTATATTTTTATTGTGATGACAAGTACTAGTGTCATTAAAAATTTGTAGAAAGAACCATCCAATGAAATAGAGACAACCATTTGTTCTCTACCTCATTTTTTTTAGTTATAACTCAATGTTTTATTTCTCTTATTAAAAACTGATACTTGTCTTTCAAAGACACTCCTATAGCAATTCCAAGATCTCTTTCCTGATTATTAATGGCTAATTTAGAGGTGTCCATTATACAGACATTGTTATGGGGTGCTTTTTTATACTGTATGTTGATAATTTTGCATTTTTCAACTACAACAACAAAACAAACAAAAATCCATGAAGACCTGAAATTTACAAAAAAGTGTGATGTACTTGACACAAATTTGGGATCAATTCATAAAACCTGAAGAACGAAGCAGTAGGCAACTATTCATGAGGTATAAAAATTGCTACTGCAAGCTAAATGCAAAAATTAAATGTTTAGAATATAGTGTTCAGTATCTATTAAGGAAAAAGAAAAAATCTATGTCTACTAAATGTTTTACACTGTTAATAACAAGGTCGTTAGGTCAGAATTATTTGAAGAATACTTTTGTTTTCTACTTGAAAATAGAAAATCAGGATAAAATGCTACAGCACAATATAATGCTTTCCATTCTGTTAGTAACAAAGGAGGATGATAAACTCTTATTAGTAATACATATTTGTTGCCAGCAAGCTTGGATAATAATTTAAATCTGAATGTCATACAAAGGAACATTTTTAATTATTGCCCTGAGACATAAATAAGCTCCTAATGACATTTTGAACATACTTAGGAGCTCAAGTCCTTCTCATTTTATTGGAGATAGGTGTTTATTTACTTAAAAAAATAACCTCTTATGAGCATCTACCTGCATCTATTCATAACTAAATACTTTATAATTCTAATTAGAAATCTTTTGCAACTAATAATTACAGCATTAACTCATCCCTTCTGGTGACTAAATTGAACACCTGCCTTTAATTATGATGGCTTGGAGAAGAGAAGCAGCCTGAAGATTATGGGATTGTAGAATCGGAAATGCAGTATTACAAGAGTACATTTTATTTAAATAAAACCATCTTAACAGACAAGTGCCCAATTATCATTTGTATCACAAAATTTTTAATTTTACTTTTATTTGCTTTCAGAAAACATTAATTTCAGTGCATGTAATGGGGAAAAGCAATGATCCTGAAAGCATAAACCTCAGTTATGGGTGATTTAGAAGCTTTCAGAGAATCAAAATTGCTTATCTTCTGATTGAAATGGTTTTTGTTTCCTGATTATGCTTGCAGACCCTGAGCAGATGCTCAACAACATCAGCCTCTATTAATCTGTGAACAAGGTATCTTAGTAAGAAGTGGGGCTACAAAATAGAATCTGATTATTACAAAACAAAGCTACTGGCCAATCCCAGGCACTGTTGTGTAAATCTGAGTAAAAAGTGCATTCATCGTTTGGCCAAAGGAGCTGTCATTATAACCTATCCTACAAAATTTAAATTATACTCAATTTTTTTGACACCATGGCTGAAGAGTGTAACCCAGTTGAAATCACTTGTTCCTTAGATATGGGTACTGTGGGCTGGATAGAAATATTAAAGCAGGGAAAATATGTATTTTTTATCACTGTATGCATTACTGATTATTATCATACAATGACAGAACGATAGGCTACCTCTATAATATATGTAAAAGGAAACTAAGGCTCAAACTTGGCATTGGGAAATGACCATGTACATGGTTACATTGTTAATACAGACCCTCTCCCATGTCCGTAAAACAACAGATTGGAAGGGACCTCTGAGATTGTCCAGTCCACCTTCTCACTAGAAGTGCCAGTGTATATGTTAAATCACTTCACTCATTTTTTCTGGGTTCTTATTTCTATGTTCAAAACCTCTCATTGTGATTTACCCCCTTTCTCCTTACATTTAACCACAATTATATTTTTTTTTGCAGCTTGTTTTCACAGCCTCTTTACTGTGCAACTCCCAGAGAAGCCTTGCTCTTTCATCTCTACACCTCTTTGTTAAGTATCTGAAGACAAAAGTCTCCTCCTTCTTATTCTTCGCTCTAAGTTGAATAAACAAGCTCCCTCAGCCTCTCTGTATTTCTTCTGTTTACTCGGGCCAATTGTGTTGCATTTACAGATGTAAGCTATTGGTTGCTGAGAAGGATTCTCTAGCATTCTCTAGCTATCACTGTCTCAGCTCTGACTAACATCCAAACATCCTTCACTTTAGAAATTTTGCCATTTAGATAAAAGACACCCTCTTATTATTGTGAAACCCCAGTGGAACATCTGAATAACAGCAAAAAATATTTGTGTTCCTTCGAGGTTTTTAAATTCATCTGATCTTCACCCCAGACTGGATATTTAAACTTTGGAACAACACAGATTAAAAAAAAAAAACAAAACTGTGGAAACATATCTTACAGTGCTCAGTTTTGCTTCTTTGCCAGCTGTTTCCTACTTTTGTCATACTCTGCTGTGGTTCAGCGATGGAGTTCTTGGTTTATTGTTCAATGCTTAGTTTACTATTACTACAAAGCCTCTATTCCCTCCACTTGTTCTTTCTTCTTCAAGAAAACTTGCAATATTGGATCGAAGGTTAAAAACTCAATAGAAAAAATAACTTGCAGGGGTTTTATATGTTTCAATAATTCACTACTATTATGAAAATGAGGCATCATCTACAAAAATATATTAAAAAGAGAAGCAAAGGCAGAAGAGCATTGGAACTAAGTATGAAACCATTATAATTCACCCACTGATGCTATTTTGATAAATCAGCTGATCTGCACCATAAACATGGAATATAAAATGGACGTTTTATCCATCACTTCAAATTTCTAGGGCTCTCTGATCAAAACCTGAATGCAGATTGGAATTTGACTTAAGACTTCTTGTCTTAATTAATGATAACAAAGTGCTGGATATTAATATCTTAAAGCATGGAAGATCCAAAATCAGGGCAATGAGCACATCTCAGAGACTCTTACAAAAAATAAGTTGGATTTTGGTTCATTTTTTTTTTTCTGTTAGCTTAATGTGAATATGCTTAAATGTTGGCCCTCTGCAGATGACCCTCATCACCAGAGAATCCTTGGATGATGAGGAGTGATTGAAGAGACACTTTTAATTAGTTATTCCCCATGAGAGGGGGGATGATTATCCTCAAAACCAGGAAATTCCAGCTGTCAGCATAAAGGGATTATTTGTAAAAGGTACATGTTAGACAGCTGTTAATGCCCAATTTTACTTCTGAGCTGCATACTTAATATATTGACAAAATAGTAATTATTTAGCCCATTCTCTTTATGTAATTTCATATTAAGTGATGGCCTATAGAGCTGCCACCTGAATCTAAGAAATAAACAAGCAAAAATACTCAAAAAACAGATTTGGAAGAATGAGGCAGGAGAGTTGTATGTGATGTTAGACCTCACTCTTCTGAAAAGTCAAATTTGCTGGGGCAAATTCCCATGGCTCTGTTTGGTTTGTGCTGTACCTTTACCAGAAACACCACTCCCTCTCACAAAGTCACTTTTGAGCCATCAGGAAATTTCAGTTAGAGAAATGGAAGGAAAGTAAGAAATTAGTGCAAAACTCCTTTACCTGTAAAAGGCGATGGGTGATGGGCATTGCCATAATAACAGGAGAGTGATTGTGTTGCGAAGTTTCAGTAGAGAGAGCACCACAAGGAAATGTTGGAAAATTGATAAATATCAAATATCATTAGGTATAAAATATTGCTCTTCCTTCAAAACAAAGGCAAAGCACACTATGAAAGAAATTCCAATTATTACATCTAATTACAAGGAAGCCTAAATCACCATGGGTTTTATTTTCTAAATCCAAACTCTAATAAAAAGAATAATTAACATCTACACAGAATATTCTGGTTCATGCTACCTATAATATTACATTGATTTCCAGGGTGTTATAGAGCTTGAAAGAATTTAATGCTCAATAAGAAGCTTAGAGAGAAGAAACTGAAAATAGGAGAGGGCTAAAAATATTTATTTGTGAAATGTCCCATTTATGTATAGCCTTATCCAAAGCTTTTCCTCTAATATTTCTTCCCAATGATATTTGGCCTTGAATCAGCAGTACACTTAAAAGCAATTTTTAAATTTTCTTACATCTTAGGGATGGACTTTAGCTTGTATTTCTGTATTTTCCTGAATTAAAAAGAAAGTTATGAGAGTGTTTAAAAATCTACAAAGTTACAAATTGGTCAGCATGTCATGGAGATACCATGGAGAAAATATTAGGATGTCTTTCAAATAAAATTTATGAAAGAAGGTAAACATACTGAACATAGAAAAAAATCCAAACAACCCTCCAGCAAACTTGAAAAAGCAAAAAAAAAAAAAAAAAAGGACATGATATGTGATAATCTTTAAAGTTTAAAGAGGGATATTAAAGACCTGGAAAAATATTTTATTCTATCTGGAAATGTAATGATTGAACACTAAATCTTTTCGTTCCTTCAGATGCAATGATATATAATTAGATGTAGTTATATACATCTTATTATAGATACCTAATTCATAGATGTTTAAATTAATTAAAGAGAAGCTGCTATACTCTGGAATTCACTCTGAAGACTGAACGGAGGGTTGAATGGGCACAGATCTGTGAGGTTACAAAGAGACCCCTTGTAAAGCTACAGAAAGGTAAATTTTGGACACTGAAACATTGTATATTGTGACAACCTAATCTAAATCTTCCTAACATGATGCAGTTCCCCCTCAGAAATAAATTCTTATACCTGCTAGCTAGTGGGTTTTGCGCCCTTACTACTCTGAGAAGATCGTTTCTCACTTAACTGCTAAAATTATTGATATTCTCCTAATTTCCATATACCTTTAGGGTCAGAATTACTGACAGCTGTGCACCACTCAGAGATGCCTTGGGGCTTGCTGAAAGGCACCAGAAGCTAATCCACATCTAGTTTACCCAAAAAATCTTCATAGTTGTTTGATGCCTCCCTTCTCTGTCTAGGACGTCTTAGATACTCCTTGTTTGAACGCACAGTGAGCAAGCAGGTTTTGTGGTAGGATTTTTGGAGGGAGACTGTAGTGGGCTCTGTGAGCCCAAGTACAAAGGACTGTTGTAGTGTGAAATTAGGGCTGTAAGTGATCAACACAATGGAAATGTTCTGCCCTATAAGTCTTCAATGACCTTCAGCTCTGATACGGAAATGTGTAACAAAGTGGATCAAGGAGAATTTGTACAGCAAAGATAGAAATTCTCTTTCACATGGAAAATATAAATTTTTCAAATATTGCTTATATCTGTATTTATTACTCAGTTATCTGAGCCCTTTGTCCACAGAGGTTTTGTTTTCTGCTTCTTTTGAAGACATTTCTCTTTCTTTCTGAGGTAATAGGGAGATGCTGTACCCCTATTTCCAGAAAGCCATGTCAATTCAATTTTCTGAATTCTCTGTAATTTTTCACTGGAGTTTAATTATGGTTTCACTTCAGTAAAAACCTCTGGTTTTGGGTTATTTCAAGGGGAAAATCCTTTCTTGCTTCACTTTTATACATGGGTGCTCATGTTGGCATAGTTTAACATGCTTTAAAAATGTTGAAGACAATACTAGGACTCTCCTTGACTTTTACAAATGGTGTGTAGATGGGCACTACTACTGGTTGCTCAAAGTTGTAACTTCTCCATCCCTGGAACTGTTCAAAGCCAGGTTGGATGGGGCTTTGAGCAACCTGGTCTAGTGGAAGATGTCCCTGCCTACAGTGGAGAGCTGGAACTCGATGGTCTTTAAGGTCCCTTCAAACCCAAACCATTCTATGATTCTGTGACATGATTCTGTGATTTTATTCTGTCTATCACGTGAGTCAGGCATAAAGCCCCATGGCAGCTCAGCAAACTTGGAATCCTCTTATGGGTCCCCACTTTCTGAGGATCTCTGAAACATTGTCACAGCCATTAAATCTTGTAAACACTGACTTGAAGGTGGTATTGAAAAGCAATCACAGGTAACACTGTGACATGGAGTCCTTTGAATGGATCCATGAATGCTTTGAAGCCAAGCAATTTCTAATCTAAACCAGATTTTTCTATCAAAAAATTTAACTAGATGGGTTTAAGAAGAAAAACAGATAGATTAAAATTGATCCAAACAATTGAATCTGTGTGTAGAACTAAATCTCAATTTCATTAAAGTGACCAGGAAAATATGGTCTCTCAAAATCAGGGTGTGGTCTGGGCTGAATTTAGACAGAGGTATTCTGCCTAAGTAGTCTGTGCACAACAACAGACATTTAACTGCATTGTAATATTAAAAATACCTTCACTTCTATGGTGTTTTAAATCTTACATGGAAATGTGTTCAGTAAAAGCATGAGTTCACTTAAAGAGTTATTCCATCTCCTTTAGTTTTATCACCAGTGATAGAAAAATAATATTCAGGAAGCTAATACAAAGATAAAGTCAAGCTGTTTAGAAGCTAAACCACACAAAATAATAGTGCTTTTTGTGGCTGTACTTTTTTCATATTTTCTACCAATAATTTTTATTATCCATAAAAAGAAGTACTTTTGAAGAAAGAAAGAAATATTGTGAAGATAGTTCCATAAACAGTCATATGCCACATGAAATGTAATCATGCTATTATTTCTTGCCCTGGTGGGTGTGCTTTCACAGACATCTGTGTTTTTGTCTAATGCTGGAAGAAAAAGAATTTTAAGCTTCCTCAATTTCCCTGAGGGAAAAAAAATAAAATATATCACATGGCTTTCCCACGGGCTGTTGTAGTTTAGGAACGGTATTCCTCAATTTAATGGTCCCACTGAAACACTCCAAACCATGCTCCACTCATTCATGCACCTTTCTCCCTCCCACATAACTCCCCTGCAAAGGGCTGGAGGGCAGAACTGGAGGTACAAAAGTACAGTAGTAAGTACAAGAAGTACAGTGAACCGTAAAGAAACAAGGCTAATTGACAGAGGGTACAAGAAAGAGGTGAATGATTCCCATGGGAACCCACGACGCCATCTGACATTTTCTGATCTGGAAGGGACCCCTTCCCCTCTCCCTGGCTCGAAGACAGCTGGAGAGAGACTTCTGACAAAGGCGTGGGGTGACAGGACAAGGAGTAATTGGCTTCAAACTGTCAGGGGGATGGTTTAGGTTAGATTTCTTTACTGTGAAGGTGGTGGGACACTGGCACAGGCTTCCCAGAGACGTTATGGCTGCCCCATGTCTGGAAACATTCAAGGCCAAGTCGGATGGGGCCTTGAGCAACTTGGTCTAATGGAAAGGTCCCTGCCCAAGCAATGGGGCTAGGAATAGATGATCTTTAAGGTCTCTTCCAACCCAAAGTATTTTGTGAATCTATGATTCTGTCTTTTTTTTTTATATTCAAATTCAGCTATGCAGTTTTCCTGTGGAAAAAAAATCAAGCAGAGCAGAATTGCCTTTGTATTGAATGGAGTCACCAAGGTATTTCTGATGAATGAAAATTAACAGCAGGGGACCAAATCAAAGTCCTCATGAGTGGATTGACAATACATTGAGGCCAAGCAAGACTGAACTCCTACAATTTTTCACAGAATAAAATTTGTTGACTTGCTTTGTCCCTTTACATGCAGGACACAGTTTGACTTTTTCCATGTCTCCAGGGTACCATGGTGAGGATTATCCTCCCACCAAGTGTAGTGGGGGGAAATTTGTAACATGCCTTCTATGATTAATTCCCACAATGTGTATGCTCGTCTCCATGAATTTGGGTTTCACAACAGTAGAAGTAAATCACTGCAGTGAGAGGTTGTAGAAAGGCAGATTTGGTAATCAAAAGCTTTGGGACAGCATGGCAAAATCAAGTATTTTCAGATCCCTTTTTCCAGAGGCACGGCTGGGTTTATTCAGACCATCCCATTTCAGGCCATGGGAGGTGCTCCAAATCCCACCTTACAAGTGTCTGTGTCCCCACATGATTGATGGGAAGCCTGCAGAAGCCACAGAATCTGCAATTTAGCTGCCTACTGGTTCAATAGCATATCTGGTTTCCCAAGAAAGCAGCTATGAATTTAATAGCAAAACAACTGGTCAAAAGTTCTGGTTTGAACCAAAATAAAATCACTTAGGAAGCTCAAAATCATTAATTCTTCCTCCCTACATCACTTGCACTTTGTCTTCAACAAGAAAACCGACTTTTATGGGCCAGCAAAGATAGGAAACATTTGCATTAGGATTCCTAGCTAAACAGGTATTTTCAGATAAAGCACATGGGCAGAAATTTAATCATCATGGAGCTGCTAAACTGAGTATTCCTCAGGCAAGTCCCATGCCAATGAATTCTAACAGCCACTGTGTCAAGCACAGCTTTTGGTGGGTGCTGTGAAGAACTGAGCTGCTGTCAGACAAGGATTAAATCTGGGAGCACACCAGCTGAGCAGCGATCTCAAAAACCTCCTTTTCTCTTCCTCCTCACTTATTCTGTTCCTCAGTTCATGCTTTTTTAAAAACCATTTTACTGAATACTACCTCCATTCCTGATGTAACATAATGGAAGCTAATAGCAATATTAAAGCAAACATGCATATTCTTCACAGTGATTTGGCTTTTGCAGTATCTCATTTTTCCATATAATTTTGCAATTTTTTTTATAAATCCATGGGAGGCTTAGTAATTGGCAATGAGCACATTATCATGAGTATTTTTGTACCCAAAAACCTTTAAAATAGGAAAGGTAAGACGGAAAAACAAAACCAGGAGATAATTGTTTGAAGCTGCTCTGTAGTATCTGCTGATAATTTTTCAGATGCTATTAATTCTATCACTTTAATTCTACTGATATGATTAGCTGCTTGTGCTTTTACTAGGAAATTTCAGAAGAAGAAGGTCATACCTTAAATATTTTCTTTCTTATTAGAGACTGCAGAGATAATCCAGGATTTATCGAGCTTTTGAGTCTTTGAAGCAGCAGCTACTGATGGATGAAATGTTTTGTGTATTGGAAAGGGAAGGAAAACAAAAAGAGCAATGCATTTCTGCACAGTCTCTTGACTGGAAAACATAAGTGTCTGGTTATTATTTCTGATTTGCTTTCAACTCTTCAACTCAAGTTTAAAGATTTTACAGGAAGATTAAGCTTTAAAATTGTCTGCCTCAAACGTTATAGATGTAAATGTATTTCATTAAAAGAACAATGTGTTTAAATAGGGAAAGTAATCAAGTGAAATTTCAGCTCACAGACATCAATGAAAGCTTTTGCATTGCTTTCAGCAGAGCCAGATTTTCACCAAGACATTTCATTTAAAAATCAAGTCAAAACCACTTTCTTTTTTGTCACATCTCGCTATTTAGCCGGGCCAGTAAGACAGAGATATGGGTTTGGCAATCACTCTCCAT